>MJUT01028184.1:116205-143761 GCA_002080005.1 Gigantidas platifrons | reverse complement strand
AAATGTCTAAACAGGAGGGAGCAAGTAAATCAAAATGTCTAAACAGGAGGGAGCAAGTAAATCAAAATGTCTAAACAGGAGGGAGCAAGTAAATCAAAATGTCTAAACAGGATAGCCAAAATCTGATAAAGTTACCCATGTCTCAGGGAGCTTGACATTAGAATTAATACATTACATTATATAGGAACTGTAAACTTCAAACATAAATATTTCTAATAAGTCATTTCAGCGTCAAAGTACTGACTACTGGGTTGTGATATCCGCGGTGATTAATAATCCTTCAGAATGGATGTTGATTTTGTTCTTTCCAGTGTAATTTGGAAGTTGCTGTGGATCTTTCCTACATTGTAGGAAAAACACAATACATGTACGTATATTTTATACACTGTACCAGGTGAAAAACGGAACTCAGATGAGCATGCCAACGACTTGCTTTTCGACCTGTTTCTAAATAATAAAAAAAAAAAACCTCGTACAAATAAATTTCATATTTTCCGACGCTATGCATGTACAAATGTATATTGTTTACTAAAATTGTAACGAGATTGACATAGGTTTCAACGATGGTTAATGAGACGATTGAGCAGATCCATAGAAGAATCCATATCCAATGCAAGCCACTTGTCGATTAACCTGGTTCAGGTTACCTTTGACTTTGAAGCCCATCATTAACTACGGATAGAATACAGGCTCGAGTACTTGAAAGAGGTTATGTTGAGCGTCAAGATGAACCCATCATATATATCATTATTTGTAGGGACACCTGTGTAATCCAGTACAAAGAAGGTATATTTACATCTTCGGATTTATAGGGTTAGGGTTATGGTGTTTAACGCCACTTTCAACAATATTTCAGTTATATCGTGGCGGTCAGTTTTTTTTAGTTTTCTTCGGATTTAATGCTTATTTGTTCAATAACATAATGTTATAAAAAAATATATGCGTAGATATCAAGTTTAGAGAGCACGGCGTGTTTCTGGAATATCCTTTACAAGTTTAGTGAGCACGGCGTGTTTCTGGAATATCCTTTACAAGTTTAGTGAGCACGGCGTGTTTCTGGAATATCCTTTACAAGTTTAGTGAGCACGGCGTGTTTCTGGAATATCATTTACAAGTTTAGTGAGCACGGCGTGTTTCTGGAATATCATTTACAAGTTTTGTCAGCTTCATCAGTTTGATAATATATTGTAAATTGTACGCTATTCGGGAAAGATATCAACTTCTATGTTTCCATGTTTCTTGACATGGTCCTCCAAGGAGTCCATCAGTAAGTGCAACATTTTTATACAAGTTTTCAGAACTAATTCAGTGGTTAAGGTTATGGTGTTTAACACTTCACTCTACCATACGATCACTACCACAACGATTCACAAGACCAATTCATACCAGGAACACATCATTATATAAACAACACTTCTATCTACCATACGATCACTACCACAACGATTCACAAGACCAATTCATACCAGGAACACATCATTATATAAACAACACTTCTATCTACCATACGATCACTACCACAACGATTCACAAGACTAATTCATACCAGGAACACATCATTATATAAACAACACTTCTATCTACCATACGATCACTACCACAACGGTTCACAAGACCAATTCATACCAGGAACACATCATTATATAAACAACACTTCTATCTACCATACGATCACTACCACAACGGTTCACAAGACCAATTCATACCAGGAACACATCATTATATAAACATTGTGCAATGTCTGTCTGGGTTGTGGTTGTATATTATCTATCTGGGTTGTGCATGTGCACTGTCTAGCTGGTTTGTGATTGTGCATTGTCTCTCTGGGTTGTGCATGTGCACTGTCTAGCTGGTTTGTGATTGTGCATTGTCTCTCTGGGTTGTGATTGTGCACTGTCTAGCTGGTTTGTGATTGGGAATTGTCTCTCTGGTTTGTGATTGGGAATTGTCTCTCTGGGTTGTGATTGTGCATTGTCTAGCTGGTTTGTGATTGTACATTGTCTATCTTGGTTGTGAATGTGCACTGTCTAGCTG
The DNA here is from genome assembly GCA_002080005.1 of Gigantidas platifrons. Classification (NCBI taxonomy): domain Eukaryota; kingdom Metazoa; phylum Mollusca; class Bivalvia; order Mytilida; family Modiolidae; genus Gigantidas; species Gigantidas platifrons. The sequence goes on along the minus strand of MJUT01028184.1, from coordinate 141,727 downwards.
GTTTGTGATTGGGAATTGTTTCTCTGGGTTGTGATTGTGCATTGTCTAGCTGGTTTGTGATTGCGCATTGTCTATCTTGGTTGTGAATGTGCACTGTCTAGCTGGTTTGTGATTGTGTATTTCCTATCTTGGTTGTGAATGTGCACTGTCTAGCTGGTTTGTTTTTGTGCATTGTCTCTCTGGGTTGTGCATGTGCACTGTCTAGCTGGTTTGTGACTGTACATTGTCTCTCTGGGTTGTGCATGTGCAATGTCTAGTTGGTTTGTGATTGGGAATTGTCTCTCTGGGTTGTGATTGTGCATTGTTTAGCTGGTTTGTTATTGTGCATTGTCTCTCTGGGTTGTGATTGTGCATTGTCTATCTGGGTTGTGAATGTGCACTGTCTAGCTGGTTTGTGATTGTGCATTGTCTATCTGGTTGTGATTGTGCATTGTCTTGCTGGTTTGTGATCGTGCATTGTCTCTCTGGGTTGTAATTGTGCATTGTCTATCTGGGTTGTGATTGTGCATGGTCTATCTGGGTTGTGATTGTGCATTGTCTCTCTGGGTTGTGATTGTGCATTGTCTGTCTGGGTTGTGAATGTGCATTGTCTATCTGGGTTGTGATTGTGCATTGTCTATCTGGGTTGTGATTGTGCATTGTCTCTCTGGGTTGTGATTGTGCATTGTATGTCTGGGTTGTGATTCCGCATTGTCTCTCTGGGTTGTGATTGTACATTGTCTGTCTTGGTTTTGATTGTGCATTGTCTATCTGGGTTGTGATTGTTCATTGTCTATCTGGGGTGTGATTGTGCATCTTCTCTCTGAGTTGTGATTCCGCATCGTCTCTCTGGGTTGTGATTGTACATTGTCTGTCTTGGTTGTGATTGTGCATTGTATGTCTGGGTTGTGGTTCCGCATTGTCTCTCTGGGTTGTGATTGTACATTGTCTGTCTTGGTTTTGATTGTGCATTGTCTATCTGGGTTGTGATTGTACATTGTCTGTCTTGGTTTTGATTGTGCATTGTCTATCTGGGTTGTGATTGTTCATTGTCTCTCTGGGTTGTGATTGTACATTGTCTGTCTTGGTTGTGATTGTGCATTGTCTATCTGGGTTGTGATTGTACATTGTCTATCTGGGTTGTGATTGTGCATCTTCTCTCCGAGTTGTGATTCCGCATTGTCTCTTTGGGTTGTGATTGTGCATTGTCTATCTGCATTGTGATTGTGCATTGTCTATCTGGGTTGTGATTGTGCATTGGCTATCTGGGTTGTGAATTTGCATTGTCTATCTGGGTTGTGATTGTGCATTGTCTATCTGGGTTGTGAATGTGCATTGTCTATCTGCGTTGTGATTGTGCATTGTCTATCTTGGTTGTGAATCCGCATTGTCTGTCTGGGTTGTGGTTGTGCCTTGTCGATCTTGGTTGTGATTCCGCATTGTCTGTCTGGGTTGTGCATTGTCTATCTTGGTTGTGATTCCGCATTGTCTGTCTGGGTTGTGATTGTGCATTGTATGTCTGGGTTGTGATTCCGCATTGTCTCTCTGGGTTGTGATTGTACATTGTCTGTCTTGGTTTTGATTGTGCATTGTCTATCTGGGTTGTGATTGTACATTGTCTATCTGGGGTGTGATTGTGCATCTTCTCTCTGAGTTGTGATTCCGCATTGTCTCTCTGTGTTTTGATTGTACATTGTCTGTCTTGGTTGTGATTGTGCATTGTCTATCTGGGTTGTGATTGTACATTGTCTATCTGGGTTGTGAATGTGTATTGTCTATCTGGGTTGTCATTGTACATTGTCTATCTGGGTTGTGAATGTGTATTATCTATCTGGGTTGTGATTGTACATTGTCTATCTGGGTTGTGATTTTACATTGTCTGTCTTGGTTGTGATTGTGCATTGTCTATCTGGGTTGTGATTGTACATTGTCTATCTGGGTTGTGATTGTACATTGTCTATCTGGGTTGTGAATGTGTATTGTCTATCTGGGTTGTCATTGTACATTGTCTCTCTGAGTTGTGATTCCGCATTGTCTGTCTGGGTTGTGCATTGTCTATTTTGGTTGTGATTCCGCATTGTCTGTCTGGGTTGTGATTGTGCATTGTATGTCTGGGTTGTGATTCCACATTGTCTCTCTGGGTTGTGATTGTACATTGTCTGTCTTGGTTGTGATTGTGCATTGTCTATCTGGGTTGTGATTGTGCATTGTCTCTCTGGCTTGTGGTTCCGCGTTGTCTCTCTGGGTTGTGATTCCGCATTGTCTCTCTGGGTTGTGATTCTACATTGTCTCTCTGGGTTGTGATTCTACATTGTCTCTCTGGGTTGTGGTTGTGTATTGTCTAGCTTGGTCGTGATTGTGCATTGTCTATCTGCGTTGTGATTGTGTATTGTCTAGCTTGGTTGTGACAGTGCAGTCTATCTGGGTTGTGAATGTGTATTGTCTATCTGGGTTGTGATTCCTCATTGTCTCTCTGGGTTGTGATTCTACATTGTCTATCTGGGTTATGATTGTGCAGTCTATCTGGCTTGTGATTGTCTCTCTGGGTTGTGATTGTGCATTCTCTCTGGGTTGTGAATGTGCATTGTCTATCTGGGTTGTGATTGTGCAGTCTATCTGGCTTGTGATTGTCTCTCTGGGTTGTGATTGTGCATTCTCTCCTCTGGGTTGTGAATGTGCATTGTCTATCTGGGTTGTGATTGTGCAGTCTATCTGGGGTGTGATTGTGCATTGTCTATCTGGGTTGTGATTGTGTATTGTCTAGCTTGGTTGACTGTATTTTCTAGCTTGGTTGTGACTGTGCAGTCTATCTGGGCTGTGAATGTGCATTGTGTCTGGGAAGGGATTGTGCATTTTCTATCTGGGTTGATATTCTACATTGTCTAGCTTGGTTGCGATTGTGTATTATCTAGCTTGGTTGTGATTGTGTATTGTCTAGCTTGGTTGACTGTATTTTCTAGCTTGGTTGTGACTGTGCAGTCTATCTGGGTTGTGAATGTGCATTGTCTGTCTGGGCTGTGTATTGTCTATCTGGGATGTGATTTTGCATTGTCTATCTGGGATGTGATTGTGCATTGTCTATCTGAATTGTGAATGTGCATTGTCTATCTGGGTTGTTATTGTGTAATGTCTGTGATCCGAATAATAACAGTTTTATAATATGTGCTATTTAACATATGGTCACTATGGGCAGCAATCGGTTTTGAATCTTTTAATACACAATTTTGTTGTCAATTATTATGCAGAATGCATAAACATTCTGGAGCACTTGGCTTTGGAGGGAGTTCGTATTGTCTTGGGTTTTTGCTCTTTCGTTTATAGTTTTGCATTTTATGACTTCTACCAAATTCTGACGGCTTTCAACAAGTTGAAGATTATATCAGGTGAATATTATGTCATATGTGAAGATTATAATCTATTTCTCTGTATCTAGATCACTCGAAAATCTTTCAACTGCGGCAGATGTGTAGTCTTACTCCAGTTTCCTTCCACAATAAAATTGACCACCACAGTATAACTTAAATATTGTTGAAGGTGACATCGAACACATATCAAACTTATGTGTCATTCCACTACTGGCAGAGTTATGCTGATCATAACATATAAAAGAATAGCTTATTTATAACTGGACAGAAAATTACATTTTGTATTGTATATTTGTTGCAGTCCAGAAATTTTTGGTGTTTACAAAATGTATTTTAAAAAGTTCTTACTGTTTAAAGTTGAACATAAGCGGTCATTTATTTTCAGATACGTTTTCCAGAATATATTTTGTTAAATCGAGTGTTCCATTCAGGTTCTTTTTATTTTGAATAAAATCTCTTCCACCGCGAAAATGGTTTAGTTCATTTTGCAAGCAGCTTGTGTTCGAGTCCACTGACCTTCTATTTTTCCTGTTGATTGGGATGAATTTAAATCAATTGGAATCTAAAGCTATGTCTTTAGAGTAAGTTCTATTCATTTAAAATTTGCAAGTTTCAAATGCATAAAACAAATATGTTTGTGTTTGGTGGAACTGTCCTACCTGCCTGTTAAATGTCCTCGTGTAAAATAAAAATATATTTTGTCTTATATGCTGTTTTATCGTATTGTTTGTTGTTTCGTTTGTTTGATGGTGTTTAATGCCGCTTTCAACAATGTTTCGTGGCAATCAGTTTTATTGGTGAAGGAAACCGGAGGACCCGGAGAAAACCCCCAACCTGTCGAAAGTCACTGACAAACTTTATCACATAATATTGTACATCTTGCCCTGATTGAGATTCGAACTCAAAACATCAGTGGAGATAGGCACTGATTGCATAGGTAGTTGTAAATCCAACTACCATACGATCAAGGCCACAATAACTCATGATGGTCAGAACAAGCAAACTGGTCTGGTTGTATTTGAGTTATCATCATCAAGGTATTCTGACTCGTGAGGCTGGAGGGAACACTCCTCTACCTTAGGAACTGTATTGTTTATAACCACCTCTGCTACTCTTTAGGCTGGATGGAACTCTCCTCTACCTTAGGAACTGTATTATGTTTATAACCACCTCTGCTACTCGTGAGGCTGGAGGGAACTCTCCTCTACCTTAGGAACTGTATTATGTTTATAACCACCTCTGCTACTCTTTAGGCTGGAGGGAACTCTCCTCTACCTTAGGAACTGTATAATGTTTATAACCACCTCTGCTACTCTTTAGGCTGGAGGGAACTCTCCTCTACCTTAGGAACTGTATTATGTTTATAACCACCTCTGCTACTCGTGAGGCTGGAGGGAACTCTCCTCAACCTTAGGAACTGTATTATGTTTATAACCACCTCTGCTACTCTTTAGGCTGGAGGGAACTCTCCTCTACCTTAGGAACTGTATTATGCTTATAACCACCTCTGCTACTCTTTAGGCTGGAGGGAGCTCTCCTCTACCTTAGGAACTGTATTATGTTTATAACCACCTTTGCTACTCTTTAGGCTAGAGGGAACACTCCTCTACCTTAGGAACTGTATTATGTTTATAACCACCTCTGCTACTCTTTAGGCTGGAGGGAACTCTCCTCTACCTTAGGAACTGTATTATGTTTATAACCACCTCTGCTACTCTTTAGGCTGGAGGGAACTCTCCTCTACCTTAGGAACTGTATTATGTTTATAACCACCTCTGCTAACTGCATTAGTGGAGATCTCCTTTGGCTCAGTTGAAAGAGTGGTGGCTTACGATGTGGTGTCCCATCGGGGAAATTGCATTTCACGGAGATAAAATAAGCATGTTTGATGAGTTTAAGAAAGATGATGGTATTCATGTTGGTTTTTTTTTATTCAGACCACAATAATACAACTATTTGTACAAACTTTATTTGGAAAATTTGAAACAAAGATGCAAACATAGTAAACACTGTACATCCAGTTTACATGTATAATCCCATCACCACAAGGCTTCCGTTTATTGTCCCCCATCCACTATCAATATCTAACTATAGTCAGTTCTTGTCTTCAAGAAAGCTGTATAAAATTCAATATCCTTCCACTGTCCATGTAGTCTTTAAATAGACATTCAATATTTTCATTCTATATCTTCAAATTTCCATATTTCATATCTATATATAGAACTAGGTAAAATAATACATGTCCTACCTACAATACTCCACACAACTTTCAAACAATGTAATAGATCTTATAGTGTGTCTACATGTTCTAATGAATTTAGATGTGCATTTTGATAATAATTCAAACTTCCCTTTAAAGCAGTTCTAACGTTTTAAAGTTGGAAAGTCCAAACGTTAAAACTACTTGAAATGACAAATAAAATCGATAATTTGTCCTGAATTTGACAGATATAAGACAACAATACATATACAGTACAATTCAACACTTAGGAAGCTCTAATTAAGGTTGTGTCTGTCCTTGTATAAAAATCTGATCTTTAAAATAAGAAAATTTGGTTTATTCTGATATGCTACAAAACAAATACAGGGATTAAAATGACTATATTGTCCAAATGTATCCCTCAGTTTACCATATTTAAGCAAATTGTTACACAAACAATGAATATATGAATAAAATATTGTTTAAACTACATAACTGTCACCTGTATTATTCCACCCGTATACAAGGTTTCCACACATAAGATAAAGTTAATGACAGTCAATGTTAAAACTTGTGCCGTTTACAGACTTTAAATCTTGAAAAAATAATAATGTGTGGCCTCTGTACTTTTATCTTTGAAAATTTGAATAAAAACTGAATAGAAACTAATTTAGATCTGTCAATTTCTTGATAAGCAACATTGTTTCTAAAATTTCATTAAAAAAAATATTTATCCATGAAGGTGAAAGAGTTTTTTTGTTCAAATTCCATCTTCTGTCATCAAATATACAGAACAAATAATGATAAAATACTAGTCACGTGTTGCTGTATTGTACTCAAGTTTTTCAAAACAAAACAAGAAATAAAAAAATATATAATAAACACAACTTTACCTAGCAGTACAAGAAAACTCATAGAAATAAGTTGCAAAAAATACATTTCTAAAAATGACAACATATAATGCAGGGAATATTAATATCTTACATACAACTTAAAGATTCAATTCCTTACCAACTAAAAAAATATACTTAACAAATTATAAAACCATCTTCTTATGGTGTAGATTGTATTTTATAATACAGTACCAAATATTTTCATGAAGATCTCTTTGAAAGAAAAAAATGTTACACTTACTGATAATTTTCACTAGTCAGATCATCTTTATATATATATACGTAAAATGTAGAGCATTTCTTATGAGTAATGAGTAAAAAATATTGCATTTTCTCTTATATTGCATTAAATACTTCTCCTTAAAAGGATAGAGATTCTAGATTAAACAATATTTGCACATAAGTAGCAAGTAGACAAATAAAAAGATGATGGAACAGAACATTGCATCCTTGTTGCTGCAGGAATTGGACGAAAATTCTATTTAAAAAAAATGACAATTATTTGGTACTATATTATAAAAGGGTTATTACAATAATATATATAGAATAATTTTGGTTTTGAAGGTCAGGACAGACATTATCTCTAGCATCACAGCGAGTTAAATTGGAGTTTTGATACTAGCGATCATGATAATGTATGTCAAAACCTTCAGAGCTGACCCTATTGCATTTATCAATAGTGTTTGATCTCACACTGACCATTAATTATCAAAATTAGTTTGTTGATACTGACAATCTCACTCCGTCAGATTAAAGAAAAAAATTGTCAACATTTCCGATAAGTTGAAATATCAGTGGAATAACCCTATAACATTGACTTTTGGGTAAATGCTTATTAAAATAATACTGTTAAAAAAAATATTTCAGAGTATCTAAAAAATAAATTGTATAAAATGCTGTTGGTATTGTGAAAAATATTTATTGATAGGGATATACATGTAAAATACATCAAGAATGACATATTCCATTTAAACATTCATAATGAAGGCACTCTTCTAGCTTTAGACCTCACATAATATAAACTAACTAGAATATATATAACTCCCATCTGTGATGAGGTATACCATCCATGTTATACAACCTTATATGTCAAGTTTGCTATTGACTTATTCACGATTATTCGTATTATTTGAGTACTCTGCCTTTCTCTACAAATAAAAATAATTACTACCATATAACAGAAGTAGTGTTAAGTGGCATTAAACACCGATATATATATATCTCATCTATATGTATGGGTCTTATCAAAATCATCAGCCTTCTACAGTTGGATGATGTTTAAATGGAATAGCCACAAAATTTCAAAACCTCATGACATTTTCCAAATTTACATTCTATTTTTTAAGATATGGCACCAAGTACATAAGGTTATTTCTAAAATAACATGTTAATAAGCCTAAAATCGACTAGAAGTGTTTTTTCTAGATACAAATGATTCCACAATGTGTTCCTCTCATTTTCAACCATTATAATTTATCTACACAAGGAAACCTTTAAATATTTTCTAAGCAATAATCATCCTAAAAATATAAAAAGGGGAGAGCACTCCAACAAAGCACTTATTGTGTATATTATATAAAAATTTTATTCTACAAAAAAAAAAAAAAAGATCTGATCATCCAAAAGACAATTGCACAATATTAATGAAAATGATTTAAAAATATATTAGTGGACAGGTTGCCTGTTTCTTTGCGAAAATATTCTTTGCTAAAAGTCGTGACAAACTGGGTTAAAATGGAAATTGATGAAAATGAACAGGATAGGGAAAATCTCATTTTTGACTAGAGTAAAAACATGATGAAAAGTGTTTAATTACTGTACTTCATCTGACAGTCATAGCAGGTTATCCAATGATAAATTCCTTTCCAAATATCCATCTATATCCTACTATGAGTCAGAATAACACTCTCATAGCTTGTTATAATAATTGTCTGGTAAATGATATGAATTCTCTAGTTACTTGTGTTGCATTGAAATATTGAAACAGTAAATAATTGTATATTTTAAATATTATAAAACAAATTATATTTACAAAATGGTTATATAAAATCAGTGACTAATGTTAAACAAGTGTCTGAAGGCTGATGGTCACTCGTAAAAAAACCTCTCTTGACAAACGTTTCTTGAAATGACTGAGTATTGAGGGTCTTTCACATAATACCTTCTCTAGACAAACGTTTCTTGATGTTGTCAGTAATCACTGACTAGTGATTTCTAGACACATGTTATTTTACACTTCTGGTGGTCACTAACAGGAGTGTAAATGTCAGTAATCACTCAGACTAGTGTTTTTTATAGACATGTGTTCTTTTACACTTCTGGTGGTCACTAACAGGAGTGTAAATGTCAGTAATCACTCAGACTAGTGTTTTCTATAGACACATGTTATTTTACACTTCAGGTGGTCACTAACAGGAGTGTAAATGTCAGTAATCACTCAGACTAGTGTTTTCTATAGACATGTGTTGTTTTACACTTCTGGTGGTCACTAACAGGAGTGTAAATGTCAGTAATCACTCAGACTAGTGTTTTCTATAGACATGTGTTCTTTTACACTTCTGGTGGTCACTAACAGGAGTGTAAATGTCAGTAATCACTCAGACTAGTGTTTTCTATAGACATGTGTTCTTTTACACTTCTGGTGGTCACTAACAGGAGTGTAAATGTCAATAATCTCTCAGACTAGTGTTTTCTATAGACATGTGTTCTTTTACACTTCAGGTGGTCACTAACAGGAGTGTAAATGTCAGTAATCACTCAGACTAGTGTTTTCTATAGACATGTGTTCTTTTACACTTCTGGTGGTCACAAACAGGAGTGTAAATGTCAGTAATCACTCAGACTAGTGTTTTCTATAGACATGTGTTCTTTTACACTTCAGGTGGTCACTAACAGGAGTGTAAATGTCAGTAATCACTCAGACTAGTGTTTTCTATAGACATGTGTTCTTTTACACTTCTGGTGGTCACTAACAGGAGTGTAAATGTCAGTAATCACTCAGACTAGTGTTTTCTATAGACATGTGTTCTTTTACACTTCAGGTGGTCACTAACAGGAGTGTACTTTAGACACCAGTTCTGTTATACTATAAGTCATTCAGTAGTGTTCTCTAGCCTAGAGACCAGTTCTGTACAATATCTGTCTCTGGAGCTTTGTCTTTTCATAGTATATTTATAATATTGCATTGCTTGTAGTTGTATGTTATATATTTCTATTATGTAACCTATCAAATCAATAAAGGGCCTAGTCATAATCTTTTAAAGCAGTAAAACAGCATACTAGGTTTTAAGTACAATAATATAAATACCAAAGATTTTTGGAATATTTCTCAATATCTAATTTTTACTGTGTTATGAATTGAAAATTGAAACATTTTCTTTTCTTTAAAGTTCAGAAAATTATTGCGTGACCTTAATTCATCATGAATATTAATGACTTTTCTCAGCAGTAAAATGTGATCTTTGAAAAAGTAACAAAAATTAATATATATGTATAAATTATATATCATTTTTTCAAACTATTTTCCCAACATTCACAAGATGGCACAACAAATATTGTGAGAAGAAATAGGTTCAGCAAAGTTACGGAATGGACACAATTTGTGAATAAGCTGGTTTTACAGTATATTGAGCTACAGTCATTGATTATTTCATGGTAGAGGGAAATGCAAAACAAGTAATATCTTTACTAACATAGTCTTTATACCTACAGGAAAACAATGGAAAGTCTTTAGGAATCTATTATCTATTATTTCAGAATACATTTAACATACTTGTTTGATAACAAGACAGTGAAAAAAACCAGACATAAAAGCTTTAAATTATTTAGTATTCTTAGTATAACAAAGTTTTACTACATACTAAGTTGTGTTATTCAAGGTTAAATGAAACATGTTATTGTGAAAAAATCAAACGACTTTCATATTCTATATCTACATGAATTTTTTTTTTTTTCAAAATTTTTAACAGATAAATTTCAATTTTTCTTCATTTTCACAAATTTATTTATAATGTCTAATTCAACACTTAAAAAAAACAGAATTTAACAGAAAAAACTAATTATTACATATCTTTCCACTTTATATGTCAATAAAAACTTCCAATCGAAAATAAATATGACTCTGCTTATAGTAATTACCAACAAATACAATCAGAATGTTTTCTCTCTGTAACACAGTATACAAAATTCTCTGTAGAAAATACTAGTAATGCATAGTGGTGTCTGAGGTCATTTCAAACTTAGTTAACAAAAACGTTCCGTTCTACAAACTAAACCATCACTACTGAAATAAACAGGTAAAAATATGTGCTGGTTCCTGTTTATTCTGGTATCCTAGGTGGACTTGTTGACATGCTAACTCCTTTAGGACTGCTTGATAAGGGAACACTTCTAGCAGGACTGGAGGAATAGATTCCCAACGGCTTGTCAGCTTCCTCCATAGACATACTACGTTTCCTGATGGGGATGTCAGCTCCATCCATTGATGAGGAACGGGAAACACGTGTCATGGGAACACCTCCAACTGTCAAAGTAGAAATTTCCAATATTTATTATCATTTAAATATTTATTGTAGCAGAGGTAGCAGAGGTAGTTATCTCAGAAATGTTTGTGACACTCATGATATTATGGATTTTGTTTTTATTAAAAGATACACAATTCCTGTTATTCACAATGAGTAACAATACTTCTGGATAGAGGAAGATGAAAAGAAAATGTGAAAGTTTCAGTAGTCTGATGGTTACTCATGTATATTTACATACTAAATGATTAATAACTCTTTACTGTCTTATCTGATTTGACTATAAACATGACATATCAATGATGACAAGAATATCACAATTTTATTTTAAATTGGAGCATGGATTCTGGACATTCCATGTCAACTGATGAGTATAAAAATGTTAAGCATAACTTATGCCATCTTGATCTACTTGCAATAGCATAGTGCATAGCATGCCATGATAAACTAGAACTGTGAGTGACCTCACTGAGTGATACCCCCCGCTTGCAATTTAGTAAGAGTTGTGCTTACAAGGTACATGTCCCCCCTCCCCCTTTTCGTGAAAGTATAAGTTGAATTATCTTCCCTTCTAAATTTTAGACAGCAACGGTATTCCGTCATGCACATCTGCAGGTAGTGTACTACATCTGTGTAAAGTTTCATAAAAATTCAAGAAGCAGCTTAGTAGGAGCTGCGCTTACAAGGTACCTGTCCCCCGCCCCCTTTTTCATGAAAGAATAAGTTGAATTATCTCCCCTTCTAAATTTTAGACAGCAACGGTATTCCTTCATGCATATCTGCAGGTAGTGTACTACAACTGTGTAAATTTTCATAAAAATTCAATAAGCAGTTTAGTAGGAGTTGCGCTTACAAGGTACATGTCCCTCCCCCTTTTCATGAAAGTATAAGTTGAATTATCTCCCCTTCTAAATTTTAGACAGCAACGGTATTCCTTCATGCACATCTGCAAGTAGTGTACTACAACTGTGTAAAGTTTCATAAAAATTCAATAAGCAGCTTAGTAGGAGTTGTGCGTTGTGCTTACAAGGTACATGTCCCCCCCCCTTTTCGTGAAAGTATAAGTTGAATTATCTCCCCTTCCAAATTTTGGACAGCGACCATATTTCTTCATGCACATCTGCAGGTAGTGTACTACAACTGTGTAAAGTTTCACAAATATCCAAGAAGCCGTTTAGGGAGGAGTTGCGCTTACAAGGTACATAGACGGACGGACGGACGGACAGACAGACAGACAGACGGACGGACAGGGTGATTCCTATATACCCCCAAACTTTGTTGTGGGGGGTATAATAAATAGAGTTATACAAATAGAAATCAAATCAGATAATGATACTTACTCAAGCCTAAACCTTGATTAAAATACAAAAATGCTTCTCCCAATTTCTCTGTCTGAAAACAGAAATAAAAAAATAGTAACATTTTTTTTCCCCAACAAATCATGCTTAAATATTCAAATTAATGAAATACAACCAGTAAATAAATTCAAATAATTTGTTCTTGTTTTCTTTGTGGTGGCAATCATACAATGATTACTTAATCTACTGTGTGGTATGGCAATCATACAATGATTACTTAATCTACTGTGTGGTATGGCAATCATACAATGATTACTTAATCTACTGTTAATGAAGATTTTACATGTGAGAAAATCCAAAGAAGACAACTGCAAAATGATCAATTACAAACACACAATATACTAACAGACATCAATGTGGACTGGACATTTGGCACATTAAGAAGCCATATCTAAATTACACTATAAACACCGGTCAAAACAGTTGTGTATTGTTGAAGTAAGACTAGCATAATGGATGCTAACACGACTTCCACCAATATTTCAGTTTTTATTGTGACAGTCAATCAGAGATTATCTAATGATACAACCAACACAGAACACTGATAAAGTGTAGCATATAAAGCTGCATCACAGCACCTTACAGGAGTCAAACTAAGGAGCCTTAGTGGTGATGGACATAGGATCATTATCACCAAGAATTTTAGGTCCCTGCATTTAACTGTTTGATTTTTCTCATATAATGCTGCATAACTACAAGAGTTATCCTTCTTTGTATATAAATATTCAACACTTGTACCTTTTCTTCTATGACATTGGCTACACCTTCCACTTCCAATAATTCTACTCTTTTCTTGTCCATTTTCTGTTGCATATGACCATACAATCTATGTACGGTATGGTTAAAGGATGCCTTAGACCCCGTCACCATCAGCACTTGGCACCTACAAACAAAGATTACACTTTTACCCCTGTACATGTATAAAACATCTGTCTTTGTAGTAACTGCTCAATTACAAGAGGAAGCAGTAACCAGGTCCATTAACATTAAACATCACCCTCCAGTCTTGTTTACTACATCAAAATATCCATCATACAATGTTATCAGTTTTAACCATGATATCGACAAGCTAGGCAAGTGAAAGTTTGAAGAAAATAAATTATCTGAAAAACTGCAGCGTAGACTGAGTTATATTGAAGCTGAATGATTAAAATTTATTTCCTATGTGCCAATTTGACCAACTATGATTTCTGTGTGTTTGTTTGTTTGATAGTGTTTAATGCCACTTTCAACAATATTTCAGTTACATTGTGGCGGTCAGTTTTATTGATGTAGTAAACCGGAGGACCCGGAGAACACCACCGACCTGTCGAAAGTCACTGACAAACTTTTTCACATAATATTGTACACTTCAGTGGTGATAGGCACTGATTGCATAGGTAGTTGCAAATCCAACTACCATAAGATCACGGCTACGACAGTAAACTTAACTATGATTTCTGATCAACAACAAAAAATGAAAACATTTTAAGGGATCATCCAATTACTATCCATGTAAAGTTTGCTTTTATACAAATATCAAACATTGATTTTGTAAAGGATTATCCTAGAAAAATTAAACAACCAGAATATTTCTATTTTTTTGTAATGGCAGTCATCGTGGATGGAAGATGAGGGTACTGGACAGTTTTAAAAGTGCACAACCAAAGTACCATATCCCATCAAATTGATTCAACAACTAACAATTGACAACGTTTTAAAGTTTCTCTAAAGGTTTTTAAGTAAATTCTATAAAGCAAATGACAGTAATCACAAATTTCTGATAAAAAATCTGCAAAAACAAATTGAATAAAAGGATCATTGATTACTCACATACAAGTTGGATTCAATCAATTGAAAATTTTCGAAAATGAAGGCTTTTCAACGTTTTTTCTCAAAGGGTGTAATGTTGAAATATGGTCAATGGTGGTCCATCTTTGTTTTTCAACTGACATAAACACAAAACTTTTTGAGGGACTTTGCAATAATCATTTATGAACAGTTTGGGTTCCATCACTTAAAGGCATACAAGCTGTCGGAATTAATTTTTTTTTATATTAAAAGTTGCCAATATTTGATGTTTTATACTAATTGCAGTTGAAATTTTTCATAATATCATACGTAAATAGCCTAGAACGAAGGAAATACGTCGCTGTTTTATTTTCTTTCATCCAGTCAAAACTCCAATGTTTACCCGGCACAATATTGATCAATATTCATACATTCATGAATATAATCATATGACCATTGATGACCTACACAGTGACCTCATTCGGTAAAGCATTTGTGCATGTGCGAAATTGTTGGCTGAAGAAAAAGCACATGTCATACAATATGTTTGGGTTTGTTTTTTATTGATTTCATCACGTATTTACGATTTTAAGTGTCTTTCTTAATACCATTATATAATATTAACTGATTACCCCGGGATCCAATTTCATAGATATATTTCTTTAATTATATTAATTCTAACCAATATTTACCTGCAACACGTTTTCTTGTTATTTATAGCAGTTATCAGTGTCCGGTAAACTTCGGAAAAGAAGCCAACTTATAATTAGGTGTGTTATAATGGCGATTTCATCAAGACACTCGAATTCTTTTCATTAATTATGACATTATAACATATTTTTTAAACCTGGCTTCTTGTTTAGAACATTTTATTAGTATAAAACATCGAATATTGGCAACTTTTAATATAAACAAAAAAAAAACAATTTGAGCTACTGTGTGCCTTTAAGTAGTTTCTGAGAAGGTCTTGTTATATTTTTTCTAAGGGCCCAGCAGTGGCAGCCATCTTGGAAGGAGGAGGATGCTGTCAGACACAATTTTGAATTTGTTTGCATCTAAAGAATGTCTAGAGGTTAGTATAATACTTACTTTAATTTACCCATATTTTCTGTAATGTTCGTTCTCCTAAAAAATAAAGATGGTTTAAATAAACAAAGTAAATATTATTGTTCACTATATACACAGTGAGTTAATGGTGTTTGGAAACAAAAGGAATAGACAATGATTCATGGCAAAATTAATTACTTTGATTGGTTTGTAACCAACAAGTAAAGGTTGTATCATTCATAGGGAATCATGTGTCACTTGCGTATATGGCGTATGGTATAATTGTAAATGGGGAATTGTGTAAATTGTTTGTGGTTTGGTTTATGGTGCTTAACGCCACTTTCATCAATATTTCAGTTATATCGTGGTAGTCAGTTTTATTGGTGGAGGAAACCGGAGTACCTGGATAACCTGTAGCAAGTCACTGACAAACTTTATCACATAATGTTATTTCGAGTACACCTCAACATGAACAGGGTTCAAACTCAAAACTTTAGTGGTGATAGGCACTGATTTTGCATGGGTAGTTGTAAATCTAACTACCATACGATCACGACCATGACGGCCCCAAATTGTTTATGTGTATGGTGTATTAGGTGTAATAGTGTAAGTGATGATTTATGTTTTCAAGCACTGTATCAGGTACAAGCGATGATTTATGTTTCCAAGCACTGTATTAGGTACAAGTGATGACTTAGGTTTTCAAGCACTGTATTAGGTACATTGTACAAGTGATGATTGATGTATTCAAGCACTGTATTAGGTACAAGTGATGATTTATGTTTTCAAGGACTGTATTAGGTAAATGTACAAGTGATGATTTATGTTTTCAAGCACTGTATTAGGTACAAGTGATGATTTATGTTTTCAAGCACTGTATTAGGTACAAGTGATGATTTATGTATTCAAGCACTGTATTAGGTACAAGTGATGATTTATGTTTTCAAGCACTGTATTAGGTACAAGTGATGATTTATGTTTTCAAGCACTGTATTAGGTACAAGTGATGATTTATGTTTTCAAGCACTGTATTAGGTACAAGTGATGATTTATGTTTTCAAGGACTGTATTAGGTTATATCTGAGGTATTAGTGTTAGTTTTAAGTTACATCTACATCTTTATGCTTTTATGTTAAAAATTCTAAACAAATATATTTTGACTACTTTGTTATAAACTGAAGACTTTGTCAAGTTATCTCCCCTGCAACTACCAGGTATGCATAACTACAGTATGTGTATCTGGTACATGGAAGTTATCTCCCCTGTAATGACAGCATTCATGAAGAAACATTTAAGGAATATTTGAAATTGTTGAACAGGTTATACATATAACCTGGTTTGGGTCAGTTTATGCCTAATAAACCGCGAAGCAAAGCGGTTTATGAAAAGCGTAAACTGACCCAAATCAGGTTATGCAAGTATAACCTGTTCAACAATTTCAAATATTCCTTATAATTTAATTTTCACAACAAAATTTAATGATTCCTCGATTTTATTTACGATTATTTCATGTAACTAATTAAATTTGTCCTTGGTGGATGAACACGTTGGTGATGTCACAATACCAACCCAGGTTATCGAGTATAACCAAAATTTTCTCCAGGCAGAATAGCCAATCAGATTGAAATATTCAAATCAAATTAAATTATTAGACTTTGTACTTACTTCAAAAAGGACTGTACAAATCTATGAAGGTTGTGAGGATTAATGTGGTGTCTAAGAGAATCTTGGAATGTAGCAATTACTTTATTAAGCTCCGATTTATTCTGGGCCTTCTCAAACTAAAATCAACAAAACATAAAAAGTGTTAAAATACATGTAAATTAATACAATTACAACAACTCAACAAATCATTTTAAACCTTACATATCTTATTTTTAGAACATATAGTGTTATTGAATGAATATTTTGTTAAATATTATCCAGTAGAATATATCATATTGCACAAGTCTGGGAGTGTAATTAATTATCTACAAGGTCAATATTCAACAATTAATTCACACAATAACTCTTTTACTTTATGGCAAAACTGTCAAAATGATAAGAGCAATAACATCATGATTAAGAGGCCATAAGATCATGATTAAGAGGCCATAAGATCATGATTAAGAGGCCATAAGATCATGATTAAGAGGCCATAAGATCATGCAAGATCAGGGAATATTGCATGCTAACTTTTGGTTACATTCTACAGGGAATATGTGTTGCTATACAATAAATTAATATATTTATACAGACGGAATAAGTCACTACCATCATTATCAAATGATTACATTAAACACAATCTGACTTCAAGCATCACCATACCATCACAAAGGGTCAATATTTTATTATTTTACAATGCTTATTTTACTATTATGAGGAGTAATTAAAGTCCATATATATTTATAGTGTAGAAAATAAGGCATTGGTCTGTAAAGAAAACATATCTACTTACAGAATTAAAATGTCAGATATATGCAATTTGATTAACATGTAAGAAGAAAATGTATATAGTGAAATATGTAATTATTTGTATAACAGTCTTGGCTGTGTAGTTTTGATCCCCAGTCCGGTCAAATCAGACAATAATATAAGTAGTCACCCTTCTCCACTGAGCCAGAATGAAGGAATACAGACAAAGATAGGCTGGCTGGGAATAATGTGTCTAACTGTAGAGACATGTCTACCTGTGGGGTGTTATATTTCAGTGATCTCAGCTTTATAACAATCAAACTATGTATGTTGGTCTAGTACAAGGCATGTGCTAAAAGGTGGAGTGGAGTCTTGGAGACTCCAAATTGGAATGGAGTCTTGGGGACTCCAAATTGGAGTGGAGTCTTGATTGAACATATGAATATGTGTGTATTTCAATCTCCAGTGGGTACCTGGTACCAGGGATTAAGATTAACTTTTACAGACTAGTAGCCAAAAGGGGGAGTGGAGTTGTGGAGTGGAGTGGAATCTTCACTTGGAGACTCCAAATTGGAGTGGAGTCTTGCGGACTCCAAATTGGAGTGGAGTCTTGATTGAACATATGAATAGGTGTGTATTTCAATCTCCAGTGGGTACCTGGTACCAGGGATTAAGATTAACTTTTACAGACTAGTAGCCAACTGGGCTACAAGGGAAAAAAAGTAGTAGCCCAGACAAAGTTAATAGCCCAACTTTTAATGAAAATATCGCATTCACCGGCTGAGGATCGCGTTGTACCTGAAGTAGTTCAGTCCCATGCTGTTACTTAAGGTAAAATTTGGAACTCCGGTGTTGCTGGGGTTTGAAAAAAATATATTCCTTCGGCATGAAAATCATACCCATTTGAAGTACGAAAACTATACCCATTCAATTAATTATTTGCTAATTGGTGAAAAAAACGAAGTAACCAAACCTCAATATGTCTTCCAATCAGAATCCCATTCTTTGTTTCTCAAATACTGAAGTCTCGGACGTCAAGCGATATTGCTTAGTAAACTTTGTTTGACCTTTTATAAAAACTGACGACGATTGTGTACATTGATAAAATGCAAAATATGGACATCAATTTTGCATAAACAAAACACTGTAGAATTAAAACCGTACATAATAATATATTATATTTATCAGGCACGTGCACGTGCACTGCAAAATGATCGGAAAGTCAACTAATATAAAATGTCTTTTGAGCAAATTAACCAAAGAATGACTAGGATAATTATTTTAGTGAGAGTAACAAAATAAAATGGGACAAAATTGTCGGATCACTTTCAAAATGGCACTTGCACATTTTCATAATGTGTACAAAACATCTGCAAAGTTTCAAAGTTGTAGGTTAAAAACTGTCGGATTATACAAACTTTTCCCCGCCTGGTCACCCTCCTGTCGGCCAAAAATCATGCAGACAAGGGTCACGTCTCAATAAACAACAGTAAAAAAGTTTCAAAATACACAATCTATTTACTAAATACATGTAATAGAATAAAAGTGTAATACACAATAAATAACCTTTACATTTAAACATATGAACAGTACATTTCTATCTAAATTTATACAAATCATATTGTATATTTGAAAATTATTTGTACTATTTTTCATTCAATTCAGATGAAATACACCCCTATTCATATGTTCAATCAAGACTCCACTCCAATTTGGAGTCCCCAAGACTCCACTCCAATTTGGAGTCTCCAAAACTCCACTCCGATTTGGAGTCTCTAAGACTCCACTCCACGACTCCACTCCAACTTTTAGCACATGCCCTAGTACAAGGCAGATCATCTCTTCAGAAGTAGCTTATTTTCACCATGAACTAGCTGAAAAATTGCTTGTTTGGAGAGAAGCAACAATCACTCACTATTTGCTTAACCTTTCTGTGAGAAGTCAACAATGTGTAATTAATATGCATGTGTATTTCAGACACCAGATTGAGTGAGTGATTGTTGTTTAATGCCAATTTAACACTTTCCCATCTATATCATCGCGAAAACAAGTTACATTTGATGAGATGATAATGATGTCCTCTTTGAACTAGACCATTAGGATTTTCATAGTGCTAGATCACTGAAACAACAGTATGGAGGTAGGCATGTTGCTCCACTCTGAAACATTATCCTAATTCCGAGCCAACCAGTCTTTGTTCTTTCTCATTAATGCCAGGTAGTTAGTGGAAAAGCCATAAATATCAATTTTATAGTCTTTGGTTTGACCCGACTTGGCTTGAATCCACAATCTACCACACTTGAGGCAACAGACTAACCATTACACCACTGATGTGGTCCACACACCAGAACAATTACCATACTAAAAATAAATAATATCAACAAAACTGCTCTTGGATAATGTTATTATGATATTGATAAACTGAGAAGTTTTCTCTGTATTTGTTTATATTAAAACTGATAAAGATTCTTGGCTAAGACAGCATGGAGCCACCAGTTATCATTTGTAGTAGACTGCTAAACTATGTATTCATCTTTATAACATGTCTGTCCTGCCCTAGCCAGTATCAATCTCCAGATAAGGTCAAATTCCTGATGACAACCCTCATATAATAAATGGGTCAAGAGATATGGATTATCTATCACCATTGTCAGCAAAAACTTTAATGGTGTGATAACCTTTACTTAAAATTCTTCATTAGCCCTAATATTCAGAAAAATAATTCTATCAAAAAGTTTCTAAGATACTCTATCAAGAATGTGGTAAAATAAAAACAGTTTTTAATGTGTTTATATGTAATATGTTTTTGTACATAATTATTATTCTTTTATGGATGCAGTTTTGATTAATTCACATGTTCATTTTTCTGACATTGTAGGTCTTACAATGAAATCATAGCAACACCGAATACATTTAACATCATAAAATGAATGTAAAGTAATTCACTGAGGCCAGACAGAGTATTGATATGATATTATAACAAATAATATAGTGACAGCCTTTAGCTTACTATGGATCAATAAATGGTCGATAAATGGATTATTTTGTAAACGTGAGATGGAACATTAGATCACTCTGATTTGTAACACTTTTCCACTGTACAGAATATGTTCCACTGTTAGATTCTACTTAGACACGGTGGGGTGAAGGTTCCTGACGTCACAAATTTTATTATATATTTATCAAAAATTGCAGAACGCAGTATTTATTCTGCAAACTAACTACAATCTACAACGTCTTTTCTATGCAAACAATCATACAGCTATACTAATCTACATTGGAGAGATGAATGACAATAGATATCCATGAATCCTTTTTACAATACCCTCGCAGTATTTTTTTCAAATATGAATATTATATCCATTTTACTATCCACCAAAATCTAGGGTTTTAACAGCTTAATTTGTTTTTATTCTACCTTGGCTTGTAATCCATTCAGACATTTTTGTGAGGTCAATTCACTTTGATTAATGGATTTTATATCAATTTATATGAAGTTGTTATTTGTCATTTCTCAACATTTTTCTAATTGAAAAAAACAAACAAAAAACATTTAGATCATATTACAATAATATCTGTATTTGTAACCATGGTAACGAGCAAAAAAATATTTGTCTATAAAATATAAAATTTCTTGTAAATTATATATATTTCATTGTATATGTTGTCAAAATCACTTGGTCTGAAATCAGTATTGGGAAAACACAAAATATAGAAATAAGACTGATGTGGCCTTATACCTATGTTATTTCATTTCCATTCTCATATGGTCAACTAAGTGCAGTGTAAATGTCATAGATATATATCTATATAAAACACTGATTATAAACTCTGTAGTACAATTACTGATCAAGAAGCTTCAATGGTCATCATCAATTGATTTCTGAATTAATACCACCATACAAATAAGGAAACTCACATTTTCTATATTTTAACAACTTAATGAAACCTCAGTATGCAACCTTATAAGTCCTGCTTGACAAGAAATCAATAATTTGTCACAAGATTACTGCTTAGTTGATCATTGACAATAAATAATACAGAATATCTCTTTAAATTTTAACCTGCTGCTGCCATGCAGAACCAATGCCTGATTTTCAACAAAAAAAAATAATTAAAAAAACAGATGGCCATCTAACACTTATTACATTTTTAAGAAAAGAACCCAGGACATAAAGAACGGTAGTATTTTTTTGGGTTAAAAATGAGAGTAGCTTTGTCTAAGGTTTATATATTGATTATTGGATGATAAGAAGAATTAGGTTGTGTATCTGATAAAATCATTGCTGGAGGTTAAAATCACACAAAAGTACAATGTATTGGAGGATTTATAGGGGATGAAACTCTATTGTATTTGAGCATTTCCTGACATCAATTGTTGCTTTGATGGTTGCAGATTTAGTTAAGACTGGTAACATGTTAACAGATCTATTAAACAGGAGCATCACATTATAAATGATGCCTCACAGCCCATCTTTAAATACATTACAGTTATCGTCATTCTAATTTAATTTCTGATAAGCATTAAATTACATTTATAATTAACCAAATACAGTCAAACCTGCCCATGTGGTCACCTTTATTAAGCAGTCACCTGTATATATAGATTCTCCTTCAGTTGCACGTGGGTTACGATATTTCTCCACGCGAGAGAGTTAAATTAAAAATTTTAACCACAAGCCATTAGACGAGTGGTTAAAATTTTTAATTTAACTCTCAAGAGTGAAGAAATATCGTAACCCACATGGGCAACTGAAAGAGAATTTGTTTCTCCCATTATTTAACACAAACTTTATTTCTAAAGCCGTCAAACGAGTCAAACGAGTCAAATGCGGGGAAAGGCACGAGACATTTTAATCCTCTAGAGGATTACAGATTTTTCCACCACTGGTTCAGCGGGGTTAAAACGATGTCATAATGGCAGAATAAAAGTTCATCTTTTTCTTGTCCTGTCAAACAAAATTTCATACGAATTGAACCTTTTAAGACGTCACCTGTCTTAAAAGACCACTATTTCTTTGTTCCCAAGGTGACCTCTTAATACATGATTGACTGTAAATACTGTTTCTACATACACCAATTTGCTGTTTGACCTGTGAATTGTGCAATTTATGCTGGCACCATATTTGACACCATCCAGGCATTACATAAACAACTGCATTGGAATACATGTACATGTAATTGGTAAATCAAGGAACGCAAAATAAAAACATGGAAAACATAATTTCCTTTTCATTAGTTAATTAAAGCTGTAAATAAAAGTAACACTAATTAATCAAAGATCGTTATCATATTTTATTGATGGGTTGAATCAACTAGCTTTAAACCACATTTTGCAATTTTTATCTGTATCCTGGCAATTAGCTTTAGCTATGGAGGACGCCTGAGTTCCTAGAGACAAAGACTAGCCATCCAAAAGTATCTGGTAATATTTCTCTTTTAAAGTACAAGTCAAACATACCCTGTGTAAGAGCTAGGTGTAAAACTATATCTGGTGGTTGGTGGGTGAAAGGATTAAGATTACCATACACATGCTTTACTGTAGTGATATATGAATATGTCAATTTCTATTATGTACAAAAGAAAATCAATTTTACTTCAAAATGTTGATGAAATTATAAGAAAAGAAAAATAAACATGCATTATACAGTAAGTAAATCAATAATCAAATGATAAAAAAATCTACATGTTCTATTATTATTGATTGTATATTAAGTTTTAAGAATGTTAGACAGTGTTGTCAACACACAAAAGTTAGGTCTTTATTTTACTGTTCAAGTTTCAAAAGAAGCCAGACTCCAATGCAATAAAAATAGAAATATATAATTTAATGTCTACAATGAACAATGAGTACCTGGAATAACCTTTATCTACAATGAACAATGAGTACCTGGAATAACCTTTATCTACAATGAACAATGAGTACCTGGAATAACCTTTATCTACAATGAACAATGAGTACCTGGAATAACCTTTATCTACAATGAACAATGAGTACCTGGAATAACCTTTATCTACAATGAACAATGAGTACCTGGAATAACCTTTATCTACAATGAACAACGAGTACCTGGAATAACCTTTATCTACAATGAACAATGAGTACCTGGAATAACCTTTATCTACAATGAACAATGAGTACCTGGAATAACCTTTATCTACAATGCTCAAAGCTGAAATGTCAAAAGATGGGAAAGCCAAATAATTTAAAATGTAAATTATTTTATAAGCCTATATAACAGACCAATCAACTATTTGTATAGAACACAGGGTATAAAACACAGGGTAATCAAGGACAGTTAAGAAACTATTACATACTTTAAAACAAAAACAAATCAAACAAGGATATTCACAGACAGTTAACATTTAAATAGACTTAGATGAACCTTAAGACAGAGAATATTACTGTATCATACAGTAAATAGATAGATGTGGCATTCTTTATATCAAAGACACGATGTAATATTCTGAGCAAAACTATATATCTGTAAAATCACTCCTATGATACACCACCACTTACAAATATTTCTAAATCAACTTTTAGAAATGTGTGTGTTATCATTAAAATGGTTCCAGTACAATAAGTTCAGATGGACCTATATATCTGCAGTAAAATAAATCAAGTGTTACAGATTTTCCTAGTTTGAAAGGTCCTTGGAATAATTTTCCCTAGTTGAAATAGTCCATGGGATATTTCTTACTAGTAAATATGGTCTGTGGACTTATTTTACGCATGACTAAACTTTATTTTCTCCAGATCAATTTTACACCAGGACTTATTTGACTATTACAAATGTACATATACACTTTTCTCTTCACTAAGAACTTGCACCCAAATAACAACACCCATGAATTTCATAATCATAAAGGGTCCTTGGTGGCCCACTGGTAAAGGTCACTGACATCTGACCACAAGTCAAAGGGTTGAAGCCCTGATAACCATGTGTACGTGATGGTCCTAGTAAAATAAGTCCAGATGGACTAATATTTCAGGTAAAATATATCCATGGTTTCAAATTTTCCTAGTTTAAAGCATCCTTGGAATAATTTTAACCAATAACCCGTAATTAGATAATAGTGTATTGATCTTGTAGTCGATGATCATAGTTGCTTGGTTTTGCTGAATAGCCCCCCATATTAGTTATATTTTGTGTTGTATGGAAATGCTGTCTGACTGCCTTATAGTATCACATGATATCAGGTTCTAAAAATCTATCATTAAAGAATCAACTTTAATTTAGTTTTATTAACAAAATCATCATTCTCTGACATTAATGAGAAAATCACAAGAAAGTAGGAAATAATGAGTGGTAAAAGACTACATAACATTAATTCAAAATCAATTTAAATCTAACAACTAAGAGTTAAGAAGAAAGTAATTTGCTGATCATGGAACAAAGACATGCAACAGTTAAATACAATGTTAGCCATGATGTACATAAAGAGAATTTGTAAACTTTTGTAGACCACAACATTAGTATAATTGCTGCCACCCTTGTAAGAACATGTTCTGTTGGATGTTGGCCAAATAACCTTAACACATAAAACTAAAGCTATGTAATAGTTTCTCAATAAATTTCTGGACAAGGATCATTTTACACATTAAATGTAATAAAATATCAGTGGAAGCCATCAAGGACCATGAAATGAAATGTACAATGACATGAAATCCTTAATTCCTAGAATCAATTTTAATTATTAAATGTAATGGAGTGTCTATAATTGTAAATATACACCAGAGATATGTCCACATGGAATATGTATATGGCTAAAGATATACATTTAATTGTCTGTCCATCATCAAGTTATATCAACAGGGGAGGGCCGAGATTCCATTAATACTTTGAACCTTGCAGCATTACTGCCGCTGTAACGGGAGGGCTGAGTTTCTATTAATACTTTGAACCTTGCAGCATTACTGCCACTGTAACGGGAGGGCCGAGTTTCTATTAATACTTTGAACCTTGCAGCATTACTGCCGCTGTAACGGGAGGGC
>MJUT01028184.1:103796-114489 GCA_002080005.1 Gigantidas platifrons | reverse complement strand
TTAATACTTTGAACCTTGCAGCATTACTGCCGCTGTAACGGGAGGGCCGAGTTTCTATTAATACTTTGAACCTTGCAGCATTACTGCCACTGTAACGGGAGGGCTGAGTTTCTATTAATACTTTGAACCTTGCAGCATTACTGCAGCTGTCAACTAGTCATTCTATAAAGGACTGACTGAATGGTTGCATAAAACCACTTTCTTACATTTGTTTATCTCTGTCATGGTGACCATGTTCAGTGGTGAATGCATTTCTATAGAAAAGTACCTAGTCACAGTTAAGGTACTAACAGTGTCATGTACTGATTAAAAAATAAGATTAAAAGGACCCAGTGGCTAAAGGCCTCAAATTTTTGAAAAGAGTCTCAAAAACATTAATGGAAGTAGTCCATTTGGATACTAAAATCATTTAAACTGTTGTACTGAAATATGTCAGGCTACACTACCAAATAAGCTAATGATTGAAGGAGCTCAAGAAAATATAATACTGGAAAATCAAATGTATTATTTCTTTAGTTCAGTTATAGTCTTAAAAATATATTTGTCCTGCAGTGGCAGCCATCTTGGGCTTGGAATGATACAACTAATGATTTTTAAGGGGCTATGCTATTATTGTTCATATACAGTTAGGGTTCAATTAAATATCTAGGATCTGAGGAAAATTATTTACCAATTTTCACCAAAGTGTCCTGTCCTAAAACTTTTTCTGTATTGACAGCCATCTTGGTTTTACAATCAATGGACAAAATGAAAATATTGCAATTACCATTCCAATGATTATCCATGTACAGTTTGGGTTCAATAAAGGATCTAGTTTCATCTTCATATACTGTTCTGGGCTAAGAAAAAGTTTGAAGATAGCAAAGGGGTAATCAAAAGTCGTAAATAGGAGGACAGACAATACAATGGCAAAAATATAAAAAAAGGAGAAAAAGTATTATGGAACTGTTCAACTTTTTCTCAGCTGACAGCCATCTTTGATTTCCAATCAATACAAAAATCAAAATTTTTATAAAGAACTGGATTCAACCAAAATTGTAGTTTCTGAGAAAAAATATGTATATACTATTCCATAGGTTACTATTTTTTAACTATCTTGTGTAGTGGAGATCGGATCATCACCTTGGACCACAGGCGCTTGTGCTCGCTATGTACCTAAAATACCGTGGTATTTTAGGTACAAATGTACATAGCGAGCATATTTTTGACTCTACACAAGCGCCTGTGCTTGGACTTCTGATTCACACCAAATTCAAACTGAAACAACTTTGTAAGGAACCATCCAATGATTATTTATGTAGTTTGGATTTCAAGACGTTCTGTCTTTTGTTTATATACAAATGTAGGTAACTCCTCTCTGTAACTTTTCTATTATAACTATGTACTATTGTAGAATGGTCTTTTTGTCTGTTTGTTTGTTTGTTTTTTTTTATGTAGTTTATGAGAACAAAATAAGTTCAATTCAGTTTCTCAGAAAAAAAAAATTATATATTCACCACATACAAAAGATTTTGTAAATTCTGTAAAGATCAAGTAGGGAATGAATATCACTTTTTATTACAGTGTCCACATTATACACAGCACTGAGACAAAACATGGTATATATAATGAAAAAAATGAAGACTCTCTAATATTTTTTTAAAAGTTGTTAAATCCCACATCTTCTAGGGAATTAAAGATTATATCCCTTTATATAAAGGAAGCTTTTGAAGAGCAGGACCACCCTACTGTTCATTGATTATGTAGTCATTGGATAAATAATATGCAAACAATTTCTTTCATATTGTATTGCATGTATGTTCAAATCATCCACATGTATGTCATATTATTGTAATGTATCTGTTTATGTTTTTGGATCACGCCCCTTATGTGCTCTTTCCAGTAAAATATAGAATTGAATTGAATATTCCTAAATATAGGATCTAATTATGTAACAGTATGTTTTGTGTTGACTGATACAAAGAGATTACAATGCCTCATTTGTTCCTATGGACCAGATGAACATATTAATTTGTGCCCATTTTTATCTGTGATATCAAATCTAAAGGTAATATCAACCAATCAAAAGCATAGAGAGAAAAACTTCCTCTTCCATTGTTCTCCTGTAAATTATTCTGTTTTATTACAGATACTGTAGACTACTGTGTTTTGTAACAGTATCCAAAATCATGTAATTTAATATAAATGTTGACATAACATTAGATGTTTTTAATAGGTGTACTTGTTATAAAAAGTACTATAGAAGATAATACCAATAAATAAACTATCATTGTCATTATATTATATAGTCAATCCATATGCTGGAATGTATAGATAAAAAAAGCAAACTTTATACATGCATCTGAAACTTCGTGAAAAATTCTGTAGCAGCATTATAATCATACTGCAGATTTATTAGAAAGTATACTTTAATATTAAGCATACATGCATCAAAAATATATGTTAGTAAAACATAACCTGGCTATTTCTTCTGATTTATCATAAAAATAATTTAGACCAGCATTATATCACCATTCTCTTTGGAGCAAAATATAACCCTTGGAGCAAAATATAACCCTCAATAGAAAAAAAGCTCAATATTCTTGATAAATCTACATGCAAAATCTTCTCAAACATGCTAATAACATAATTTAACAATTAAAATAGATATACTACTATAAAGATGTGCCTTATTTTTGGCATCTTTGACCACACCATTTTTTAGATTTAAAAGAAAGCTGACATATACAAATGTGAAATCTAAAGTCCCCCCCTCCCATTTTTCAAATTAAAAGATTGATATCTACAAAACATAAATTTAACTTATCTCAGTGTTTCTAGGTATACTACATTCTATATGACTCAATTCATTGACATAAATACACAAAATTAATGTGCTCCTATATATAATATATATATGTGTGTGTGTAAATCATGTAATAATGGATTGTTTATCCTATAAACTTACAAATAAGAAACAAAATTAGAATTGCTATAAACTGTTATTTGACTGCATAATAAAATCAATGAGTAAACAACTACAACCTTTGTGTGTATAATGTTATCTAATGTTACATGATTTAAAACTTTAAATAATCAAAAATCAATATTGCTTCAGAAAATAAATAAGAACAGAAATGCCAAAAACAATTTAGATACATATTATCTTATTTCCAAACATGCCATGTTAATTTATTTCTTGGAAACTGCAATAGGTAAATGGAAATACCAACAAGTCATGATATGTAACTTGTACTACAATGTAACAATGGCTGAATGTTCCAGAACCAACAAGTCACACTGTCTAACTTGCATAACAATCTATAGCTGGAACTCAACAAGAGCCATAAACTTCAATCAATATGCTGACAAACCTATTAATATGCTAACCAACCTATCAATGTGCTGACAAACCTATCAGGATGCTGACAAACCTATCAATATGCTGACACACCTATCAGGATGCTGACAAACCTATCAATATGCTGACACACCTATCAGGATGCTAACCAACCTATCAATATGCTGACAAACCTATCAGGATGCTGACAAACCTATCAATATGCTAACCAACCTATCAGGATGCTGACAAACCTATCAATATGCTGACACACCTATCAGGATGCTGACAAACCTATCAATATGCTGACAAACCTATCAGGATGCTGACAAACCTATCAATATTCTGACAAACCTATCAGGATGCTAACCAACCTATCAATGTGCTGACAAACCTATCAATATGCTAACCAACCTATCAGGATGCTGACAAACCTATCAATATACTGACACACCTATCAGGATGCTGACAAACCTATCAATATGCTAACCAACCTATCAGGATGCTGACAAACCTATCAATATGCTAACCAACCTATCAATATGCTAACCAACATATTAATATGCTAACCAACCTATTAATATGCTGACTCAAAACTCACTTAGATGCTGACTATAAATATTAACACATTGAACTAAGTTTATTAAAATTAATACTTTTAAATGATAACTCAGTATTTGGCATTCTTGTAATAACTCATCCCAAAACTTTATTTCTTGCTTAACAATGAAATAATTTGACGGAGTTTTGTAAGATTTTTTTTAAACTTAGGCCATAAACCATCACAATAGCTTGCATTAAACACATCTCACAATATACAAATGTTCATGAAACATGAAGCAGCAGAGTGGACCTCAGTGATAGATATAAGAAGTAAAGCATGTTAATATTACACCAATCAGTTTTGTTCACACATGGATTAGATGATTATGATAATCCATACATGGATTAGATGATTATGATAATCCATACGTGGATTAGATGATTATGATAATCATGTAAAACAATTTCACACAAAAGTTGTAATGTTTTAGAGGCAAACAAAAGGGATAATATAGAAATCTCAAGTGGAGACAACTCACCGACGATGACAACTGGAAATATTTTAAGCAAAAAAGAAACATTGCATTATATGAATATTAATATAAAATGTTGGCTATTGCAGCCATGCTTTTACTTATAGCCCATGACAAGAGCATATTCAGATCAAATTCATTTGCACTGTAAGTAGGCATTTCTTACAAGTTTGAAACAACTTGAAACACACAAATTTTAATTCGTGTGACAGTGGAAAATGTATACAGCACTAATTTGTACCAGTAGCAAACATTATAATGTGATTTAGACCAAAAAGTAGTTATTCATTGAAAATTATTTAGATTTCAACAGAGTATATTTAGATTTAAACAATACACTGTAAAGTGGTGTATATTTAGATTTAAACAGTACACTATACAATGGTGTATATTTGGATTTAAACACTGTAAAGTGGTGCATATTTAGATTTAAAACAGTACACTGTCAAGTGCTGTATATCTTTTCTATTTTACCCATAAATTTAGATAATGAATTTGATCTAAATATTAATCAGAAAGAAAGCTTTACACAATAAGTTATGACCTAATAGATACAAGTTAACCATGCCTGCTAAAAATGGTGTTTAATTTCTACTAAAATGCATATGATTAGAACATCCAAGTCCACATTATGTAAATAGTTAATTTGAAACTTATTTTGAATTGCCATATAAAGGAAAAGTGAAATGTAAATAATTATTTAATACTGCATAAATTTATGGAATTTGCTAGCTCTAAAGTAAAAATAAGTTGGACAAGTTGTGAAGGTTTGTCCGTCTGTATGCCTTATGTATGTATGTAGTCTATATGTTTATTTAAGAAGTGTTTCCAATTTTAATACTTGTCATTCACAAGTACATGGTCAAAAATATTTAACCAGGTAAAAATTAAAAGTGAGTCTGGTCATGAGGTTTGTTTTAAAATCTTTTATTTTTAATACTTCAAGATCACCTGTAATACTATCACTTAATTGAAGAATGAGTGTTTGTAATTACCTATTGGAAATTAATTTATATCTAACATTTATTGTTCACTTTAAGGTGTGTTGATGACATCCTTGTGTTGATAACATCCTCAATAGAACATCAATCTAATGACATAACATTTCCTAAACATGGCAAAACAAGTATCTAAAAGGTGTAATACCACTAAAGAATTCTCCATAGACTTCTATGTTAAATAAAAAAAAATTGAGCTTTCATACAGGATTCATCTTAAGTTTAATCTACGTGACACTCATATCTCATGGAAGGGATACCTAATTGGAAGCTTAACTCCGAAAATCAACATACATTTAATGGCATATAAGAAAAAACAGACAGTCCGAAGATGTCTACCGTCAAAAATCCTACTTTCACTTTCGATTTAACACAAATTCAGGTGGTTTCCTTCCAATGCCATCATTTTTTTATTTTAAACCACAAGGACATCAAATATGGGGTTAAAATTATCCTAAAATCTGTAGGTTTCTGCTGACATTCAGTATTTTGCAGTATCTAATAGGGTTTATTTTTTATCCAACAATGTAGGAATCCAGTTTGTGCTTACGTACTACTTTCCCATACGTTCTTTTCGACTGGTACCCATGTTTAGTGGTATTACACCATCAGATACTGATGAACTTCAACTCTTTACTAAAATATAACATTAAGGGGAGACAATTCTACAGATCATAACATAATAGGAACACCCTCTTTAAACCACTTTTGACTTTTATGAATACAACTGTGGAGAAAGTTCAATATTTTAAACACTTGGTTAACCAAAACAATTTACCATTTTCTTGATAATGGCTCATAATCAAAGTCTCATAAATAAGTTGGTAAGAATCCTAATGCTTTTAAAAAAAACACTTTTTTAATGTAATTTTCAATATAAAAATGTATCCAATTTATACAGGAAGTATATTTTATACTTAATTCTAAATACATGTACATGTACATACAGAAAAAAATTAATAGAGAAGTTATTTTCAGAGCATGCTTCCTACTGTTAAATCTATTAAACCTTTTTTTTACATGACTGATTACACATTCTTTCATGTATTTCAACAAAATATATAATAAATCTATGAAAATAATCTATCACATTTTTAATCTAATATTCACTGATCATCATGATCATAGTAATCTATTAAAAGTCTCTAAGGATCAAAAAGATGAAATTATTGACAGTAAACAAATTATTGCTGCTTCAAGTAAACTTTCGTGTAACTAGTTAAAATTGTTCATGGGCCTTACTAATATTCTGTAAAGATTATAAAAAAAGATTAAATGTATTCCATAATTTTTATACTTTTAAGACAAAAGAAAATAGTTGACATTTCATATTGTAGCTACATATATAATAAATACTACAAATGTATATAAAGATTCTACAATAAAGATTACGATTATAGGAGAAAAAAACATCCACTTATCATGCTTAGAGTGGAAACAAGACATCACTTTCTTCCGTAAATGGAATTTTACATGTGAGATAGCTCATAGAAGATGGCTTCTAATGTTGTCATCTTCTATAGAGTCTCTTGGCAAATCAAACTTTAAAATTATGTATATTTCACGGTTAAAATTTCATTAATTTTTCAGCAGTTTTTGTTAAATTACATTACCTTTCCATTATTTACAGAAGAAATAGGTTTTTCCAATCAGCAGATATAAAAGATTTAAATACCTTTCACTCATGTGAGAAATTCAATCTCTTTGACTCTTGTTCCTCTCTGTTCCAATAGAGAAATGAGAGAATTTTCCACACAAGACTTAAAAGGTATTCCTATATGATCTTATAACACCTTATGGAAAAACCTACAAGTCTGTAGGCTCATAACAGATAACTTGGCCAAAAATTTATGAAGTAACATCCTTAATAGTTGACACAGAAACAATGCAAGCATACAGATATAAAGGGGGGAAACATTTAACATTAAGTAAATATTCTAAAGTAAAAAAAAAAGCTGACACTCACCGACCCAAATCTATGAAGTACTAGGTAGGCTTCAGCTGTTGGATTCATTCCAATCTGTTCCAACTTCCAACCTATCACCTACAATTATATAGAAAACTCTACTCATTTCTAACAAATCACCTTCATTGGAAAATATCTCCTGTGAAAAAAGAATTCAAAACAGCATTAATTGAATTCAAATACTTGTGATTCATTTAAATAAATGTTTACATTAATTATGAACACCTTGCAATAATAATTTCCAGAAATTAATCACTGATAAATATATCACAGTTTATACTTTAATCTAAAACTAGAAAATTGAATGCCCCCGTCTCAACCCCCACCCCAATTTACTACCTTAACTTTTGGTTTGGTTCTGAGGAATGTGTAGGGGTATAATGCAAAGAAAACGTCTTGAAGAGCCAAAATGGATTTTCAATATAACTTTAATTTCAAGGAATGGTATATTATTCATCGGGTATGATGTAGAAAACTTATGTATAGACTTTAAAAGGTGTTTGTGTCTGTAAGACACATACAATGCCCCCGCAGTTATAATTGCAAAAGGGTAAACCAATGTTCATTTTTGCATAATTTTGTAAATAATTGTTGAAAATCAAAATCCATATAATATGCACACCTTCAGTGTTGGTACTAACTGTCTACAAAATATAAAAGGTCTAGCTCAAAAACTATAGGAGGAGTTAGCCAGACAAACCATATATCCTATATGGATTTAGCAAAATCTGTCTAAGTTCATGCATCCATAATTTTGTAAAGAATTGTTGAAAGTCAAAATCCACAAAATATGCACACGTTTAGTGTACGTACTAACTGTCTATAAAATATAAAAGGTCTAGCTCAAAAACTGTAGGAGGAGTTAGCCGGACAAACCATATACATGTATCTTACCTCCTTCATAAATGTAAGAAAATGATTGGTTTAGCATGAACACGTGGACGCCTCTTGTATGTTGTTCATACAGGGTTAGTAAATTTCATACAGGGTTAGTAAATTACCATTAATAAGTAATAGTTGACTTGATGTATTTTGGGAAATTACTTGTGTTCTTTAAACATTCTTTCCAGGGTTTTGAAAACAGTTTATTGTTTTTGTGAAAATTTTGACTGTTCTTGCTGAACATTATGTGATATTTTTCTGCCATATAAAATATCGAAAGTTTGTATTTTTCAATTATTTTATGAATTCTTGAGTATAGACTCATAAAAGTAAGAAAAAACTCAGAACTTCAAATCCAAAGGGTAGTCGGAAAGATATATTCGTTACACAGTGTGTTAGTGATATAATACGTTATACATGTATACGGGGTCAGTAAATTCCATATGGGGCTTGACTTCGTCTTGCCCCATATGGAATTTACTGACCCTGCATATAACGTATTAGGTCACTAACACACTGTGTAACTAATAATATCCTATAGGGATTCAGCAAAATCTGTCTAAGTTCATGCATCCATAATTTTGTAAATAATTGTTAAAAATCAAAATCCATAAAATATGCACACCTTCAGTGTAAGTACTAACTGTCTACAAAACATAAAAGGTCTAGCTCAAAAACTGTAGGAGGAGTTAGCCGGACAAACTATGCATAATAAGTGTGACAAACGGACAGGGGTTAAACAATATGCCCCCCGACCAATAGTCGCGGGGGCATAAAAAACATCCAGTTAAATGCAGAGAGTTTATATATGAAGATAAACAACATCAAGACACAATGTTTCATACAAATTACAACTGGATATTTAATGGTCCTTTATTTCAGTGTACTGAAGTATTACAGGATTAGGGATTAAGATTGTGGTGTTTAATGCCACTTTTAACAATATTTCAGTTATATCGTGGCGGTCAGTCTTATTGGTAGAGGAAACCGTAGTACCCGGAGACAGCCACAGACCTGCCACAAGTCACTGACAAACTTTATCACATAATGGTATATATAATTTACTTCTTTAGAAATTTCGGAGTATGCATTTTTCCAATTGATTTTCTAATTTCTATTATTGTTACATGTATATTAGGAATTCATGAGAATTTGTTATGAAAGGAAAAGTCCATAGAAAAGTGATTGAAAATCAGTCTGAAGATGTCATCTGATTATAAAGAATGCTACTACAATGTATTTTCTAATACAATAATACAAAATGTTTCAATATCATTAAAAGAACTGCATGTAACTATCTAAAATCATGCAGTTCTTGCTATATTGTGATTATATACTTGTGTTACTCGACATGTTTTAAATTGACAAGGGAAATCACCTATTTACAGTATTGCTGTTACCGCTGTCATAAAACTGTTCCCTGTAATTGTTTACTTGATCAAATAACAGTTGTTGCATTCAAATTTAAATAACTATTGGATTTCGAATCAGCAAAAAAAAAAAATGTAAGAACATATATTTATAGAGGACCAATCAAGGTTTATTCAAGCCATGCATGTTTCCTTACAAAACGTTTAATGTTTGAGAAAAATGGAATTTTACAACATTTTTTTCTGATTGAGTTATTGGGTCCTGACATAAACTTGTCCTATGATGGTGGCCATCTTAAATTTCTGGTCCAAATAAAATAAAGGGGTAGACTGGGAGAGGCATGAAACGACCTGCAGCAATAAGATTGTTAATGATGCAGGTAAAAAAAACTGGTTCATTAAAATATGTATCACGTTATTTCATTGTCATCAACTACAAGTAAAATTACAGTTGACTGCATATATTTGGCCTGTTAAATGTTATGAAAACAATATTAGCTGCCCCCCCACTGACTAATATCTTTCCATAAGGTCCCATGTTAAACCAAATCCTGCACTGGTATCCACCTTTGATATTTGATCAGCACAAAAATCAAACACTTTGTAAAGAACAACATCAGAATCATTTACACCATATTAAATTTCAAACTGAGATTTTGGAAATAAGAGTTTTGAAGGTCAACAAGTCATTCATTTATCTGGGGGACCATGTTGAATCATGATTGGCACCAAAATAAATCACAAAATACAGTCAAGCATTCCTGTAATGTTTGTTTTTATTTTAGACTAGTAGTTTCTTAGAAGAAGAAATGAACATATGACAATGATGGACAAAAAGATCACATGGTCTTTAGTACCAAATCAGCTGAAAAACATGAACATTACTAAATTTATTCCAAGTTCATAACAATTGATAGACATAATAGGAAAATTTCAGGAAAATATTCTAAATACATTTCTTAATATAAAATGACCAAACCTGTTTTTATTATCAATGTAATATAGAATCACAACAGTAGAAATCATGATCATATTACTTTAGATCTCATTATTAGAAATCATGATCATATTACTTTAGATCT
>MJUT01028184.1:51995-83411 GCA_002080005.1 Gigantidas platifrons | reverse complement strand
GGGGGGGGGGCCTTTGTTTTTTTTAATGTCAGTAGAGAATCCATTTTTTTTTCACACATCAAGTAGAGCAAAAATATTTGTTATCCATACATGCTGATGAGGTACATTTTGTAGAAGATATATGCATATCATTATGAGACCTAGAAAAATAATTGTGTGTTTAGGGTTACCTGTGAAAAAGGGTAATCTGGATTTTTTTTGGATATGATATATTTGGCAAGAAGATGTTCCAACTTTGACTGTGTTTGTTGAGAAAAACTAATAAAATAGCTAGGATAGGCACTTACTTTTAGGTAGGGTCAAGTTAGCCTAAACAAACTATATTTCTTAGGGCCGAGGTGTATTCATGTCAACTTTAAAGTAAAAAAAACAAATTGGACATAGTGGAAAATAAACTATTTTTATTCTAAAAAAAAATCCCCCCCCCCCACTCAATAGTAAAATGGTTAGTGCTTTATGTCTTAGAGGAGCCATTCCGTAAGTAAAAGTAATATAAACTTTTTATTCAATCAACACTGGAAAACATCTAACATACACTTTTTCAGTGTACATGATAATAATCCCGACAGACACCTCGGTGATGTCATTGAAATGTGCCGAGAAAACCACGTCGTATTTCCCTGGCGTCCACGGTTCTCTTGTTGCATGGTCAATCTTCTTGATAGATATCCCTCACTTATAATTATTAATAACAGCATTTGTGGCATTTTACACGAATATATATAAATCAATATCGTAGTTTACATTAGTTACGTTATTGATGCTAGCCGAGGAGTTCCGAAAGTAATAACTGATAGAACACATGCGCCACCTATTAGCGTAAAAATCGTAGGTGAACCCCATTGTTTTCACAAATGTATTTACAAATGTATCAACAAGTGTATTTACAAATGACTTTACAAATGTTTTAAAAATGCATTAACAAATGTATCAATTAATGTATTCACAAATGTATTCACAAGTTTATCTACATATGTCTTTACAAATGTATTCACAAAGACTCCTGCGACATGAGTGTAAAATTAATGGTACTTTTTAAATGAATATGATGCCTTTGACACAAGTGTAGATTTTATGGTGCTTTCTATATGAGTGTAGATGCTATGGTACTCTTTACATGAGAATATATTTCATGGTGCTTTTAATTAGTCTCTATGGTACCCTTTACAGGAGTATAAACTGTATGGTAACCAGTAAATTTGATGGTATGTTATGCACGAGTGTATATTTTATGGTATCTTATGCGCAAGTGTATATTTTATGATATCTTATGCACGGGTGTAGATTTTATGATATCTTATGTACGAGTGTAGATTTTATGGTAAGTGTATATTTTATGATATCTTATGCACGGGTGTAGATTTTATGGTATCTTATGCACGAGTGTATATATTATGTTATCTTATGCACGAGTGTAGATTTTATGGCATCTTATGCACGAGTGTATATTTTACGGTATATTATGCACGAGTGTAGATTTTATGGCATCTTATGGACGGGTGTATATTTTATGTTATCTTATGCACGAGTGTATATTTTATGGTATCTTATGCACGAGTGTAGATTTTATGGTATCTTATGCACGAGTGTATATTTTACAGTATCTTATGCACGAGTGTAGATTTTATGGTATCTTATGCACGAATGTAGATTTTATGGTATCTTATGCACGAGTGTAGATTTTATGGTATCTTATGCACGAGTGTAGATTTTATGGTATCTTATGCACGAGTGTATATTTTATGGTATCTTATGCACGAATGTAGATTTTATGATATCTTATGCACGAGTGTAGATTTTATGGTATCTTATGCACGAGTGTAGATTTTATGGTATCTTATGCACGAGTGTAGATTTTATTGTATCTTATGCACAAGTGTCGATTTATGGTATCTTATGTACGAGTGTAGATATTATGGTATCTTATGCATGAGTGTAGATTTTATGGTATCTTATGCACGAGTGTAGAATTTATGGTATCTTATGCACGAATGTAGATTTTATGGTATCTTATGCACGAGTGTGGATTTTATGGTATCTTATGCACGAGTGTAGATTTTATGGTATCTTATGTACAAGTGTAGATTTTATGGTATCTTATGCACGAGTGTAGATTTTATGGTATCTTATGCACAAGTGTAGATACTATGGTATATTATGCATGAGTGTAGATTTCAAGGTATCTTATGCACAAGTGTAGATTTTATGGTATCTTATGCACAAGTGTAGATATTATGGTATCTTATGCACGAGTGTAGATTTTATGGTATCTTATGCACAAGTATAGATTTTATGGTATCTTATGCACGAGAGTAGATTTTATCGTACATTTTACATGAGTTAACTATATATAGTGAATAGTAGCGAACTTAAAAACTCAGCAACCTTTGTTATATCATGAAAGTTGAAAGATATGTTGACCAATTTCATCCATTTTTGTATACTTTAACTATCATACTTCTATTTTGAACTGTTCATCTACCCTAGAAATACTCATATTTGACCTGTTCATCTATACTAGATATACTCATATAGACATGTAGAACCAAAACGACTAATTCTGAATCATTGGTTTTATTATTTTTAGTCACTACTAGTGTTGAGCATAATCAGAATCAATTATAGATATATATTCAGAAATGCTAAACTGATCAATTATTGATTATACATTCATTTTATTAAAAGCCTAAAGGTTATAACATTAATTTTCATCAATCATTAAGGTTATATGCTGTGTTCAATAAAAATGTTATTGAAGCACAGGAATAAAAAAGTAATTTAAAAACAAAGAGTTTGAAAATATAACAAGTAATAAATAAATCTCATTGAAATGTGTGTGAGAATATATGATCAAGTTAATTATAATGGTTCCATTAATTAACACATTACTTTGTTTTTGTCTGCAGTATTCAATGTATCAAACATGTACATTTTGTATATTTATGGTCCAGGTATGTATATTAAGTTTCTACAATTTCCCTATTAGATTTTGCATTCACATGTTCTATTGTTCTAGTTCTGTCATTATATGGAATGGTTATATATATAACTTAACCTAACTGCTGTAAAGTCCAGGATTAAACTGTGGCCTGAACCAATTTCTTATTAGTAGAAAGTAATGTAGGATAAATCAATGATTTAATCATTTTGATAAGAAATAAATGTCCAGCATATAATCTTGTGATGTAAAAAGTCTATTCCTACTAAGGTCACTGCCTATGAAGATTGTCTATGTTAAATTTTAACTGTATCGAGACTGAAATTTCCACATCAGCAAAAATTAACTATAATTTAAAACATAAATAGTGCATATTTTCTATAGAATTATAATATGCAGTGCTTCTGATCTATTACATGCAAAATTTCTTTAAAGGATAAATCTCTTCTAAAGGGTGTGTGATAAACATAAATCTATATAAGTATCAGTTTTTAAAGTAAAAAATGACAGGTAATCAATATATTTATAACCCTCATACAGATTTGGATGAAATATACAAAATACCACTAAAAACCATATTTAAGATGTATGTACAAAAAATGTATAAAAAACAAAACAAAACCCAACATGAAATGTACCCTTTGAAAAAAAAATTATTAACTTAATAATCATAAGTTGATCATGATCATCCCGAAAAATTTCAAATATTTGTTGGATAATTTGGGTTCGTCTATGCAAATAAAATATTAAAATATAGGGTAGCCATTTCCACAAGCTGTAACAAAGGCAGACTTTTATTATAAATGTACCAACAAAGATGAAAATGTGACCAGTCGTCATAATGTATGACGTTACCATATTGATATCCCTGAACCTCTCTTTGGTGGATACCTGTTCAAATAAGAATTTAATGAGTTGATAAAACATCATATAAATAATGTCTACAGCCAGATATACATAAAATGTGTGTCTTTTCTACCAAATGACAAATCAATAGGAAATATGGTAAAAAATTATACTCTCTAAATCTTTCATCATATCAACAGAAAACAAAATTTCATTCACATATATTGGATTGAATGATTTAAGAAGTATAGTTGCTCGTTTGGATTTTTATTGGAGCTATTTATAATAAATAACTACAGTACATATTATTTCTTCTTTGGGACACAAATATTCTATACTGTTTATTCTGTCAGGAATATATATATTGTAATATTTTTTTCCATTGGAATAGATATATTATGTTTGTTCCAATGCTTCATTACAGAATATATAGTAACAAGATTAGAGTAATGGGTGGCCATTTAGGTAATATAATAGAGTTATATAATTCCTCTGTTTGTTGATCTAGTGGAGATTCCTCTACCACAGTTGGTAGAGTACTACTAGTGGTTGTAGAAAGTATGGGGGTTCTTGTAATATAATTCTTATAATGGTAAAACTAATGTCATCCCTTTAAATTGCTATAATTTGTGTTCTTCCAGTTTATAATATCTGGGATTTAAATCATGAAAGATATAAAATTATACTACATGTACAAGTGTATTCCATTTTTAATTTAAAACTGTTTCTGATGAGGCATACATATAAGAAATTATAGGGACTTTGAGTAAGTAATCATACTCTTCATATAGAGAATTGAAGGGACAATATAAGCAAAATCTCAGCAGTCTTAGATGATACTTGATGAAGTAGAGAATGCAATCTCAGCAGTCTTAGATGATAATTGATGAAGTAGAGAATGAGACTCACTTCTTTTTACATTGTGAATTAAACTTAAGATCAGTCAATGTTTTTGGTTATACTTTTTGTCTCATTTCTTGATCACAAACTTGAATTAATGGAGTTAATTTGAAAATAAATGTTGAACTGAATTGAATGAGAAAAATGATCTGCCATACAGTAATGTTAATATTTACTTAAATTTACAGCTACCCTTATTCTAATGAACATAAGAAAAATAAATTAAAAAAATTTACAGGAAATTTAGGACAAATTTAAAGCATTCTGTGTGATTTAAAAATCTGAAAACAATATATAGCTGCTAGATCTAAGATACCAACTCTAACATAGATATTAAATGAAAATTGATCTGATTTAGGAACAGACTGGTCATCTGAAATATAAATACTTAATTAGACTGGACACCATTGTCAAATGGCAGATCTGCTATTAAACAAAATACCCTGTAAAACAAAGATGATGAACATATGCCACATGTGACATAGAGATTAAAAAGAAACAATCACTTTCTATTGTAGAATATTAACTGAATGTCTACATGATAGTTCATACAATAATGAAAACACACCTGAGAAAAACCTATAAATTTTCTAAACAAATGAAACAAAAAAACATCCATATTTTTAACTGCAACATCTAGAATTCACTTATTTTTCCCCAAGAAGAGATTATGGATGAAAATGAACTTGTGGTATACATTTGTGTATTAAGGAAATGAAACTAGAGGCTCACATGAGCCTGTATCACTCAAAAAGATTTAATTGCCTATCATAGCATATTATATGTTAAGTTTTGATGACTGAGGATTTGACCACAGGACTGGTATGAAGCTTAGGTTGAATCTTCATATCACAGTGCTGCTTAATACCAAATATATCTGCAATTCAAAATTTGGACCTCCAGGGTTCTGATCCCATACACCCTATGACCTCCATTTGTAAAAGTCTGAATCTAAAAACTACAATGTGATAGCATACATAATTTAATTTACATAACTTGTTCTTAGAGTTTCCTTGTTAAACTGGACCCACAGACCTCAGCCCCCATATACCTCCCATCTGGTGCTTTTATTTGCAGAGAAGTACAACATTAAATCTCCATTTCAAAGGCATATTTCATACACTCATTAGAAAAAAGTATTTGAAGTGCTTGTATTGCTATTCTTCATCAACAGGGTTTTTTCAATATTGATAACATAAACTAATTCTTACTGAAAGGATCATCAGACTATCAATGCATTACATTAATTTATGTTCATTCTAGTATTCCTCCTTCATACATATTGTGACACAGTGCTGTATCTTTTTTTATACTCTGTCACAAAGTTCAATGACATAGTCATACTTTAATATACACTGTTACTTTTTTTTATACACTGTCACAAATTCAATGACATAGTCATACTTTAATACACAATGTAACTTTTTTTTTATACACTGTCACAAAATGCAATGAAACAGTCATCCTTTTTAGACACACTGTATCTTTTTTAAATAGCAATATATGTTTATACACACTGTATCAACCAAATTTATAAATGTAGTGACATGTAGCCATGAAAATGTTATCAACTTTTGTAGATCTTTGGATCATTTAATCAACAAACCAACACCTACATATAAAGTTACAACAATCAAAATACACATGAAAATTTACTAATTACAAAGTTCTAAAACCATTAACCAATATCCTTACACCTACACAAACTAATATCAGTAAAGTACCAGTAACATTCAGTTTTCACCAACAATCTGTAACAGAACAATATTTGATCAACTTACTCTGCAGGAAGATCTGGTGCGTCATCTTCCTGGCCAGGGATATCGATGTGTATGATTGCAGCCCTCTTTGTTATTTCCTGCATAGACCAATGCTTTAAGAAATTCCTCCATTGAGTATCTAAAAATATATTTGAAAATCAATTATATCAAAACACTTTTGAAGCCAATACAATGTATCTCATTTTTTCAATACCAGAAACACTAACCTTAAACCAGCAATACAGGTATAAAAGTGATTACTTCCCTTGAATTTCAAAATATACATATATTGATACTGTTCATATCAAGAATATTTTTAAAAATCCTTACTACATAGGAAGTCTTATGACATTGCTAGAAATTGGCAGGTGTCTGTTCGTTTCAAACATTTAAAACCTTTTTTTTATATACATTTTGTATAAATAAACCTTTAAGAGCTACACTGCTTGTAGCATGATACTCCTGCAGAATGTCATCAAGGGCTGCCTTCTGAACTGTAAATGATAACATTACGTAGGATATATATGCTTAAATAGTACAGGAAGAAATTGTATGCTGAATTTAGAGGGGAAAAAACCCCATTAAAATCAAACTTGATGAAAAAAATGAAACATTTTGGTCTTTTGGATTTTTATAGTGCTAGCTCACTGAAACAACAGTCTATGGATAGACATGTCACCCTACTCAGACATATTATCTTGATTCCAAGCCAACCAGTCTTTGCTCTTTCTCATTAATGCTGCATGCTTGGCGGAGAAGCAACAAATACCAATTTCATAGTCCTAGGTTTGACCAGATCAGGCTCGATCCCACGATCTACTGCACTCAAGGCGAGCACACCAACCATTACACGGTTGAAAATTTTGAAGGAATTGGTAAAAGTTAGGCATATATACAGTAATATTAGAGTAAACATTAGCAAATTACTGAAGGGAGATCAAAACTTTCTAAGGGAGATAACACAATAATGTTTCTCACTGGATACAGTTGATAATCAAATGGAGAAATCATATGGGTGCAGTCTTGCTGCTCTAACAAACAATGCCAGAACTTTTTTTCCATTCATTTTGTTTCTTGTTGGTTTTTTTTTTTTGTCTTGTTTTGTTTGTTTGATTGTTGTTCGTTTTCTTTGCCTTGACTTTTTTTTCCAGCAATAGTTAATAATAAAAACAGAGTACTTACGATTACATCCTAAATCATGCACTGTTAAGATAACAAACTGTCTATGTTTTAAGTCTCCCTGTAAACGAGTAAAGAATCAATTAGTAAAAGGTAAAAAATCTTAAAACTAGAGCATGGTACATTGTACATTCAACAGATCATCTGA
Source organism: Gigantidas platifrons (assembly GCA_002080005.1). Taxonomy (NCBI): domain Eukaryota; kingdom Metazoa; phylum Mollusca; class Bivalvia; order Mytilida; family Modiolidae; genus Gigantidas; species Gigantidas platifrons. Next base: position 75,640 of record MJUT01028184.1, on the reverse strand, counting down.
GGTGATCCTTTCTTTTATGTCTATGGAACCATCATAATAACAAAATAATCAACAAGTTAATAATGATGGACTCTATATATACAACATGTACATCTAGACTATAAGCAATTGTTATGAAATACATGTATTTTCTATTCAGATTTATATGGATTTTAATTGTTTAAATCCACTTTTTACTGGTGGAGGAAACTGTTGTACCCAAAGAAAGCCATCTATCACCTTTGTATAGATTACACCTGGTCACATGTGAGAGTTGAAATCACAAACCTTAGTCATATGTACCAAATGATTATGAGATCATCCAAAAACTAAGCAATTAAATCTAGGAATTGGTCTTCCTAAGGAGACCTTTTGCCAAAAAGTAGGAGTCAAATATTTACTCATTATATACATATGTATTCCATAGACAAAAAAATCAGGTATTTAGAGGTACAAAGCAAAAATGTAGTCACTTACAAATGTAAGACCCATCTCTACCAAATTACACAGCATGGCCTTGTTATCATTTAATGAAATTCCTTAAAACCCATTCCAAAGGGACCATATTTCTGAATAATTATTCAAGTAATGGACTCTTGGTTAAATTTCCTGAAGTCTTACAGTCAGATGACACGATTCATTTTTTTTTAATGAAAATCTCCACCAGGAAGCTTTTTTGGCTATATTTTCAATTTCACATTTTGTAGAATTTTCTGTGAATATCTTTCCTTATATGATTTCACTTTAGAATTTTAGATACATGTACCCCNNNCCCCCCCCCCCCCCCCCAATATGTTTACCATATAATTTTATTAATTTAACCTTATTGTACAATTAAAACAAAATTTCTACAACCCCTAGTGCATTCTGTTGTCAATTATTAAAGGCATCTTAAAATATAAAGGGAAGTAACTCTAGAATTTCTTGCTATTTAAAATGAAAGGATGAGCATTATGGAATTTTTTTTAGATGGAATCCACATATATCTATCTCACATGCAGAAATTATGTGATATCATAGGATAATTTTGGTGGTATACAAATAAATTATAAGCCAGTCTAAGACATTTTATTTTATTTATTCCAATATTAACAGATTAGCAGGTAAATAATCCATATTAAATAATTCATCTGTCACCGCAATTTTAAGTGTTTACCTGTGTATATTGATACAACAGGAAACCTGAGAGAAAAAAAATCCAGATTTCTTATGTTGATCTTAATTTGTCAAAACATATTATTGTGATAGATATTTTTTTCCATCATGTAATATCAATTTTATAATGGGAAATGTGCATTACTACTCTAAATGGCATACATGTAAGTTCGAAATACTAATAAACCATCAAATATGCACAAACTTGAATACCTTAGAAAATGTGTATCACATGTACAATGTATATCATTTCCTTAAAACATTAGGTGCAGGGCATAGTATTAATTCTTCTATTAATGTCATAGAAGTTCACCCCATCCATCCAACCAGCAAGTCCAAAAATTATTGAATTTTTGTGTACAATAAAACAGGATTAAATCTCTAGTAAAATATCATGAAAAAATTCCAAAATTTAAATCTCAAGGCTGGTAAAAAATAATTCCATGAAATAACCTTATATCATCTTTTTCTGTAAACATAAACATTATTTTGTATTTAAATATTTAATATGTTTCCTCTACTGATTCAATTGTGACAAGATTTAAATATGGATTTGTTGGAAACTATTTTTAGACAATGTTTACATCTTGATATGTTTGGTGTACTTATTTATAAACGACACCTGTCAAATGAGGTTACCTGAGGTCACTCACTGAAACGAATTATGAACTGAAAAAACAATCCTTGATAGCTAAACAAAGAATGGGGAATAATCAAGGTCGCACTTTATAATGCAAATGTACAATTCAATATATACAACGCACAACCACTGCAAATATTGAAAATGTTTAATATTTTCATTGACCTTGACATTGCATATTTAACACACATCATAGCGTTTTCTGTGGTTTCCCGTTATGTTTACACGAATATCTTTTGTTATCTTTATCGACTAAAACATGCAAATACAAAAATTATTATTGCACTCTTCCTTTAATATTTCATTAGAACCTTGCATTCTTGCGAAATCACGTAGCGTCAATGAATATGTAATTTTCTACTACAATTTTTCTGCAGATGGCAATAGCATCAAATATATATATTCTGCATTTTTGGTAAAAAAAAAATGTCAATGTTTTTATCCATACGAACCTGAATGTACACATTAAATCTTCCAACCCTAGGAGCTGAAATTTCTCTGTGCTGAAAAAAAAACAAGAAATAAACAGATGAAAATCGTGACCCTACTTTTCCGCGTTTTTGAGAAAATTCAATACATTGAAATCATCAAATGCAAAATGCAATAAATAATAAGTCACCAAAGAATAAAAAAATCCTATGATTTGACATTGAAAATTTACCTCCAACACTGGCTCCGTATCCGACATTTTCTTGCGAATAAAATCTGCTTTTCTGCAAAACCTTTCACTTGACTTATTTACCAGTTTACGCTAATGTTTATGAACATGAATATTTATGAGGTATTTAATTTCCGTTTATGTCCGTACATTTCCGCGGAACTATTTTTTTCATGTTATATAATACAAGATGTGTTTCTAATGTGTCTCTTTATAGACAAATATAAGACTTTTTTTTATATTTAAATAATTAGGCATATACATAACTAAAATAAATATATGGAAAATATAATGTACTCAGTGTATAAATTTTAATTAGTAACGGGACAGATATGTACAATTTTACGGAATATACACAGTCAGAGAGACGACCACGATACAAAAATAACATTACAAACACAAAGATAAAGCAAAAAGACACAAGCATTTCAGCAACATTTAATTTAGTCTTAAACTGGTTAAAAAAGCAACATTGTATTGCTTGTGAATTTTTGATTCGCACTGAATTGGAAATGCATTGTATATGGAACAAGTCATGAAACCACAATTTGAATAAAAATATATATATATATATACATTTTATATAACTTTTAGGCCGTTAATATCAATTACAGAAATGCGTATTTTGGGGCGCGATACGATATTTGACATTTAATTCACGGGCTTGCTTGCGGTATACTGGTTGCGGTAGCGTAATTAGAGGTGAAGATGGGGTGGTCCTCAGCGGTCGGTACTTTTATTCGGGCAGCACTTTTGGGTGTGCTGTATAAGCCTGTATTAGTATGTTGGCTGTATTATAATAATAGCCTGGTGACACTACTGTAACCGATACATTTAGTACCTCGATAAATGTAATTCTTGATTACTTTGGTTGCGTCCTGGGCAACTCTTATCGATCAACCGTCTTTTACCTTTGCTTTTCAGTTTAACTTGTTTTTCCAAATTACTTAATTGTATTTCAGCTTATTCCCTGTCCTTGCTATCAAATTTGTTTAAATATATTTTATTTGCTATTAAATTACCATGGATATATGATTTTCTTTGTGATCAAGTCACCCACCGCACGTTTCATTCTGATATACTTGACGGTATTGTTAGGTAGGTTTTAGTAAATAATGAGTATCCTACTATTTTACGATGATTAAAAATAATGTTTCACCAACCATTTTAATCATGTTTTTCTTATTAAGTAACATGCAGAATCGAATATTTTAAGACGCTTTTCTTATATATACAGATTAATACATGGGCATTTCCATATTGGCCTGGTTATCATCCAATATGGAAATGCCCATATATTAAACTATTTATTACATACTTCCGACATCTAGAAAAGAGACACCCATATTGGCCTGAGACGAAGTCGAGGCCCATATTGGCCCGGGCCAATATGGGCCTCAATATGGAAATGATCTTGTAGTAATCCAATAACCGGTTATTTTCCCGGGGTGTGAAAATATGGACAGTTTGTTTCCGGTCATATTGATCATACAAAAATGCCTTTATTTTAACTAAGTATGTAATAAATATAGATTATAACATGGCCATTTCCATATCGGTCCCGGTATCACCCCGAGACTTCATATCAGCCCAAGGCGATAGCCGCGGGCTGATATGGGTCGAGGGATGATACTAAGACCTATATGGAAAAGGCTATGTTATAATCTGTTTATCTTTATCACATATTTAACCATGACTGAAATAAATAAATTGTAAATGCATAAATGAATATATGTTTATTCATCAACATAACAACAAAATAAATAACGTGTAAAAATCAACAAAATAATTCACCGTATTTATCACGGGTATTGAACATAACTTTTCAATAATTATAAATCAGACTTCCAATTCATATCATTTGTGGCATAAAAAATTATTGTCACATTTCCCCTGGATATTTGAGTATGGGAATTGTGTTATTTTGGAGTTGGGCAAAATGGGAGTCAAAACGATAGCGGTTTGCTTATTCGAGTTATTATTAGTAACCGTTGACTGGACAGAGTTATTACTGATGAAAATTAGAGTAACTGTTTTATTTTCATAGTTCTCAATAGTCGATACCATGGCGTAAATATCTACATTCGCCATCACTAAGATATCTACTGTTGGAAGCTTGGATACATTTGAATGAATCGGGTTCGTAATCCTGTTTGAATGATATGAATTGGAAGTCTGATTTATTATTATTGAAAAGTTATGTTCAATACCTGTGATAAATACGGTGAATTATTTTGTTGATTTTTACACGTTATTTATTTTGTTGCTATGTTGATGAATAAACATAAATTCATTTTATTCATTTACCATTTATTTATTTCAGTCATGGTTAAATATGTGATAAACAGATTATAACATAGCCCTTTCCATATAGGTCCTGGTATCATCTCTCGACCCATATCAGCCCGCGGCTCTCGCCTTGGGCTGATGTGAAAGTCTCGGGATGATACCGGGACCGATATGGAAATGGCCATGTTATAATCTATATTTACCGTAAATGCAAAATAAACGACGCTATTAATTTAACACTACGGTACATCATGACTCCTATGACGCTGCGCACAGTATTGGCGCACTCTATGAAATGTACGTAATTTTCCTCGTAAAATGTATTATAATTTTGAAATAAATGTATACTGATAAGACATTTTGTATCTTATAGGACAGGGTTACATAATTATACCTTTTTAAATAATAATACGTTTTTTTTTTGGTCGTTAAAATCAGAAATTTATGCACAAACTACGTTTTTGTAGGTCAAAACAAAGTTAAACACCGCAGAAAGAATAAGAATAAATAAAGAAAAAAAAGAAAGAAAAAAAAAAGAGAACAAAAAGCGGAATGCTACAGAAAAAAACCGTTATACAAAAAAGAAATTACCAAAGACGTTCTGGCGATGCATAGTTTTTAACGTTACAAACGTTGCCCCAATACTATGCGCAACGTCTATATATTTATGTAACTTTATAGGGTTGATTTGATTGATTGATTGGTTGATGTTTAACGTCCAGTGAGCAATTTTTCAGCTATATTCAGGACGAGAACATGTTTACATTAAATCAATATGTAGGTTGAAAACGGGGGACAGATAGGCCAATGGGCAAAAAAAAAAATTAAACGCCACGGGACTCGAAACAAGGAAAGGTGAAGGGTAGGGACGGATAATTTAGCCAGTGCAACAGGTCTCCTATGGACCACTCATCATGAGCATAATGCTCATCATGAGTTGTTACACTGGGTTCTTTAACGTGCGAAGAGGGTGGCAATCTCTCAACACGGCACCTCGGTTTTATTTACGTCTCATCCGAAGGACGGAACTTTATAAGGTACTGCTGAGTAATATATCGTCATATATGTAAGACTCAGATCGACGTCCAGCCTCTAATCGACGTCCAATCCTCAAATCGGCGTCAAATTCTCAAATATATGGCCGTTTTTCACTTTCTCAAATCGACGTCCAATTACGTCACTGACGTATACTTCAAATGACGTCACACCTGTTAGGACATGGTTTTGAAACAATGATGGAGAACGGACAAAACCAGATTCAGAGTACATTGTACATTCTACTTTAGCGGACCCTAACCGTAATCCTAACTTAACCTTAACCCTAACCTTAGCCTTAACCATAAACCTAACCTTAACACTAACCCTAACCTTAATCGTCCTGAATATAGCTGAAAAATTGCTCGCTGGACGTTAAACACCAATCAATCAATCAAACCTAACCCTAACCATAAACCTAAACCTAACCTTAACCCTAACTCTAACCCTAAACCCAACCCTAACCCTAACCTTAACTCTAATCCTAAGCCTAAGCCTAACCCTAACCCTAATCCTAATCATAACCCTAACCCTAAACCTAAACCTAAACCTAAACCTAAACCTAACCCTAACCCTAACCCTAACCTTAACCCTAAATAATAGTAATGAATAGGAAAATGCTTTAAAAACACACAAAACAAAACAAAACAACTTTAGAAACAGATAAAAAAAAAACACGCAAAACAAAACTGTCATTACAATTATTTTTGATGACAAACTTTGATCGTGTAAACGGGCCTATAGATATATATGCGAGTTTGGAAAGGACGCCGATTTGAGAATGTCCTAAAATTGGACCGTGATTTGAGATAATGACGTCAGTGGACGCCGATTTGAGGAGTGGACGTCGATTTGAGTTCGGACGTCGATCTGAGTCTATCATATACATGGGGGACGCAAGGGCTGCCACGGTTGGTACAAACTCTAGCTACGCCACTGAGTGGTTTTAATAGCTGTTTCATTAGAAAATTGCTCCCATAGACAGAAATGATGGGTAATTTGCTCATTTGCATATCTAAGATGGCGACGCCGGGACGTCTGCAATTTTCATATGATCTATATAGACGATATCATTCCTAATAGCATGTATGTCATTTTCTGAACCTGAAAATGATACATTGAGTCAAGCTGAGTTAAATGAAATAAAAATTATTGAAAACAATCCAATATTCGAGGTTCCTGGACGAAATGAAAATCCGAGGCGACGAACCCTTATTTGGCCTTAAGAGTCTAGCCTTAAGAGTCTATGTAAAAATGTCTGAAATACATGAGACTGGTGCTGTTTGACACAAAATTTAACAATGAATGACATTTGGCGACATATTTTCTGAAATTAATTTAGATTCCTGAATAATAGATGTAATTATATTGACGACTAACCTTATATTTATAGCTTCTAAACCCGGGGTTCCCATATTAAATATGATATGATCATTTTTGCACGATCGTGATATCAAAGACATGTCTAAAATCGTTACAAAACAAAGGTTTGAATTTTGGCAGAAGAAAACTTTGCGGAAATAAACAATAACTTTTAATTTTCGAATCATTGACGGACATATTGAATTTCCGTACTTTATGCTATTATTTGACAAATCTAATAAACGATCCATCAAGCTTGAAACTGCAGTCACGTGATCAAAATCTAATTTAAATATGAAGAATATTTATGAGGAAAGTACCCTCAATTTCTGGATATGTCTACGATTCGTGGCAGTCGATTGTGATCCATGAAGTCAAGTGGTGTACACGAGCACATTGTCATTGTAATAAACACGCAAAGCTTTTGGTTACATATTGTTTGCACATACTGATCACATTAAATGTACAATGGTTCACGGCCCTTTTTTTGTTGGTCTTTTAACAATAGCACGACGGGTTCCTCTAGCGGAGCACGAACTGTTTACCATTCCGGATCACCTCAATTCACCCCCATTTGTTAATGGGTTTGTGTTGCTCCATCTACTTTTCTGTGAAATGTTTTGTAGATCATTGTTCTTTTGACAATGTATTTTCTGTCCTTCGAATCGAAGTTCGATTTAATGATTCTGATTTCCCCTTTGGTATCTTCAAACTTGCTTTAACCAGTTTCTCACAATCACTAACTCAAAAGATGCTTCTCACAATCTAACTCAAAAGATGCTTCTCTTTTTTAATATATACCAATCTTATTAAAATTACATTTTTAAACCTGGTCCCACAACACACTCCCATTTGTTCACTGACATGATTCGGGATATGTCAGAAAAAGTGTGTGTGGGGGGGGGGGGTTGAGATTTAATTTTAATTAGATTTAATCTCTCTTGTTTTTATTTGTCGTGTAGATTTTCAATAATTTTTAAGAAATCAAATTCTACAAGATATCCAATATAGTGAAAAATATACAAATGTATAATTGTTTTCAATATCTCTGGAGATTTAAAGGGGAGATAATATGTAGAATTCCGCTTCTACCATGCAAACTATAAAACACCAACTGCTGGCAAGTAATCATAAAATGACAATTAGTAAACATGCATCCTACAGTACATACACAATACAGGATATTTAAACCAGTCTTTATTATGGTAGAATTAAAAACAACAGAAAGTGAAGTCTTACCAATAACTGTGTAATCTATGATGTATATATTTACTTTATTTAGAACATAGTAAAGTACTCTCGACAATAGAATTTTGCCTTACTTAATCATTAAGACCATGGATTTTCCCCATTGTTCCCCAAGGCAAAATTCTATTGTCTTGATTACTTTACAATGTTCTAAGTTTGGAAGAACATGATAATCCCTGTCTTCATGATAAGTACTCGCCTTCGCTCGTACTTATTCATGAAGACAGGGATTATCATGTTCTTACATATACGTAGAGGGTTAATTACTAATATCTGACTTGTTCTCATCATGAACTGCTGCTCACATGACGTTTAATAACAAACATCCAATTATGCAAGTTAACATACTTTTTGCGTGGAATTCTGGATGAGAATCAAAACATACAGCGGACTGTATACAAACAATGGTTGTATCATGAATAAACAATGAGACAGCTATTCGAGAAACCTACAATTTATAACAGTAAAACCAATCTTCTTTGTACAAGTCACCATGGAAATTTCACCGATTGTTAAATCAGTCGTATGCTATTATTTCTTCTTGTGAAGATAATATCATATTTTTTTCTCTTCTAATACGAAGGGTTACGTACGTGAGCTATTGCAACTACTTGGTGTCCGTCCTTGATCAACGTTAGATTTTCATATACATGTACAAATATTTGTTCTTTTACAATTACTTAACCAAACTAAATATAAGACTGAGATGATCTTCTGTGTTCCGGCTAATCCCCTTTCAAGCTTGTATCCGACAGTCCCTTCCTTCATCCAAGATTACGGTAATCTAATGATCAAAATCGTATTTAAAAGTACCATCTATTTCTGGATATTACTTACTTTCTTATTCAAATATTAGAACTAGCATGCATGTGTTCAACCATACTATTAAACTTATTTTGTTATATGGTAGCGATATTTGGGGCATGTTCAACCCATTTACTATGAAATGCAAAAAAGAAAACCCATCTTTTGACAATATTTATTCTGGATCATTATGTGAGAAAATACATTTAAAGTTTTGTAAATTCATTCTTGGTGTACATAAAACTTTGCAGTATTGTCAGAGCTAGGAAGATTTCCATTATATTTCAACATAATTAAAGGCATGTTATTATATTGGTATCGCTTAGAAAATTTTGGAAAGGAATTTCCACTATTAAAAGAAGCATATAATGAAACGAAACTGTTGTATCTTTCTAAAAAACCATCATGATATGGATCAATTAATATCATTGTGAACATACAAACACTGATATTAATCTTCTTCTAATAAAAACACTTGGAAAATTCAAAAATAATGTTAACATTTTTTTTTAAATCATTATTTATCACAGAATGGAAAAACAAATTAATCAATTCTCTGACAGTAAACTAAAAATATATAATATATGTAAGAATAATTTTGGTCTTGAAAAATATCTCACCATAGTTAATAATTTTGAGTTATTAAAGGAGAAGTTTTACAAAACTGGGTAAATCCTCACATAGATTACAGATAGAATTGGGTAGATATCAAGGTGTTCCCCGACACAACAGAATATGCACAAAATGTTCTTCAAATGTTATTGAAGATGAATTACATTTTTTATTTGAATGCTCAAAATACGATGAAGACCGAGAATCAATGTTGTTTGAAATTACAACTGTATGTAGTAATTTTAGAAATTTGAACAGTCAAAGCAAACTGATTTGGCTTTTTAACTCTGAAAATATTGAATTATTGAAAACATTATGTAAATTTATTTTGAAGCATCTTCCTTAAAAAGTTGATACATGTTGTCTTTTAATTATAACACAAAATCAACTATATGAGTAAATTAACATATCCTTGAGGCACCGTCCCCTTGTGTTTACTGCATTCAGGCTACATTATTCGCTAATTTGGTTGCTTTAAACACGGGAAGGATAATCATTCATACAATTAAATATTTGGGTATGAGCTAATATCCTTTTAGCATCGTCCCCTGGTGTCTTCTGCTGAAGGGCAACCTATGTGCTTGCCTTTTTGCTTTAGACACAGGGAGGATATAAATGGCTCATACCTCAAAATTAAGGGTTGACTAACTTGACTATCATCCTTTTAGCACCGTCACCTGGTGTCTCCTGCAGAAAGGTTATCATTGTGTTTGCCTCTCTGCTTCAGACACGGGTAGGATACAAATAGTCGGCTCTATCTATTTATTTATCATCGTATTTATATGATACATATATCATAGCTGGATGTATTAAAACATATCAACCACACTGAGCATATAAATGACATGTTATAAGTATATGTTATTGTATCTTTGTCTTTGTTAAGCATATGTTATGTTTTAAATAATTATATCTGTGAATATTCATGCCCCTCGTGGGCCCATAATTGGTAAATAAAGTATCTTATCTTATCTTATCTTATCTTATCTTATCTTATCTTCCTCTGTCCTTTGCAATGTATCGAACCTGTCCTATAGAAAACCCCATTTCCTCCAGCTTTGATGTTATTGTCCTCCGTATTGTTCTCGGTTTGCCTCTTTTTCTCTTGCCAGGTGGCGTCCAGCGTAAGGCAACTTTAGGAATTCTATTGGGTGCCGTTCTCAACACGTGTACCAGCCATCTCGTTCGTCTTTGCTTTATCTCCCCAACAACGTTTTTGCATTTGCTTTTTTAAGTAAATCTTTGTTACTTATTTTGTTGGACCAGAAAATTCTATTGATCTTGCATAAGCAGCTATTGTGGAAGACTTCATCTTTCTTTCTGGATATGCGTCCAATGAAAATGTAGCATTTGTTAGAACCTATGATATTGTTTACTGTCTGTCTCCATTTTCTGAATGTATGGTATGAGTTTCAATAGATTTGCTTAAGACGGTAATGATTGTTGCTTAGTTATGCTTTAATCTCTTTCAAAGCTCTTCCATATATGTGTATGCAAAATTATTATTGTACACGAAATGTACTATGTTATTATGTTTACAAAATTCATCTATAAATTGTGAAGTTAAGATGCTCTATCAGATGGAGCACAGCTATCTAGAGATTTAAGGAAGTTCCTGGTGTGTATGTTTGTGGATTGGTTGTGCAACAATTTTGATCCTTTTTTTCACAGATCTCTAATATTTCGATGATGCCCTTAATGCGTAAATCTGTGAGTTTTCTCGATATTCGCATTATGGGAGGGCAAGTTTTCAAAACCTGTAGAATATATAACAGAGGTGTATGAGTGAATTGGAAAGTAATGGGAAGCTTTAGGATGGATCTGAAAGTGGGAGGGCAATACGGATTATTGAAGTAGACTGAATAGTAGGGAAAGTTTCAGGAGAGGATCGGGGAAGCAACCTTTCAAACCTTAGGTTGATAGGAGGACGAAAAAAAAAATGGTCATTTGGCTTCTAATCATAGTATTACATTTGTAGCTAAAATTCAAATCTCATGTATTGCTACACATTTTCTCCATACTCCAGTGTGAACTGTTTCTAAAAAAAAAATGCTAAAAAATGGGGTGGGACCAAAAACGTAGCTTTGCCCCACCCACCCACTTTTTAATGTTTGGGCATACATAATATGCCCCTCTCCTCCGACTCTTACGGACCTGTATAACAACTAATGCGTGTCATATCTAAAAGAGGGCTTCACTAAGCTTAGTAAATCGAGCATCACTCACTAGATTGAGTCATTTAATTTCGTTGTCTCTAAAAAAATAAATATCAAGGAGTAAAGTTTCCATCTCTTTCTTAAATGCTGGGCAAAGACTGGAATTCACCCCAGACGCGAATCTCTTTCTGACCTAGATAGTTAAAAAAAAACCTGATATATCAAAGTCTATGTAATCGCTTAAACAAGATTTATCACTATTACAAGTAATAATAATTATATAAAAAAATATTTAAAAAAAACTTACAAGCAATAAACGATAGCGCATTCATGTGTTTATCATTTATATCAAGCTTTCGGAAGTCAAGTCAAGTTCTATCTTTTATTTTTAATTTAAGCACATTTTTAACTTGCCCTGTCCATATATGAAATTTTCAAATTAACCAAAACAAACTTTACTTTTTACATATTATTCTCAATGGTATTTGTGAAGGTGTATTTAATTACAATCATTGCGAAAAAATGTTCGAGTAACAATGGCCGCATCTGTTACAGGTCCTTTCCGTAAATGATTTCTATCAAACATATTACTGATATTGGTAAATCGTTGTTATAAAGTTCTTGAAATTAAAAAAAAAACATTTGAAACAAAAAAGGTGAGAACATTGAATCGCAAGGGTTCTATATCCATATATAAGTCGTATAGTTAATATTCCATATATCCGTATAGTTTTGATATAACCACAATCATATTTAGTAGGGAAATTTACAAAGTTTGTCGTTGTCAGGGAGACAGCACAATATGGCGACTTCCATGTAAATCTGATCAAAACATTACAAAAGTAAGATATTCGCAAAGAAAATAGTTAATTCAGGCATGATTGCATTGAATATATTCTGATTTCTTCCTTGATAGAATGATATGAATTCTCCAATGGACGGCGATATCAAAGAACGACATAATTTACTTGTATTAATTTAAGACAAATTAAGAGCAGGTGCAAGCATTGCCAAGTATAATAAGGCAATATTGCAAGACTACTGTTTTAATTTTTGGCAAAATTCTCAATGAAACTGAATAACAAAAACTACTATTTTAACCTCAATCCTCAATCTTATGGCCTTATGGCACAACTTGTCTCGTTGGTGCTGTAGTTTTCTCCACTGTGCCTTGTTCCCTCTGTAATTTTCTCTCAATGCTTGTGTGTTGGTACGGTTTTTAAGATTGGGATTGAGTCTTATTTTTGAAGCGGCCTGTTTGGTTGATGAATTCTGCCACTACTCGTAGTTTACTTTTGGTTTCCTCTATATTTTCATCCTCCAATTGTGCTAGTAGGGTGGCCATGTTGATCTTTCTAATTCCTACTTCTTTCGTTAACTTTATCATAATTTCTTCTCTGTCATTCTCATATAGTTGGCACTCTAGTAGGAAATGTAAAGCTGTTTCTCTCTGGCCACACAGGCATAAGTTTGTAGTGTTGGTTTGGCCTGTTTGATGTTTGTAGTTGTTTAGTATGGAGTATCCTGTTCTTAATTGTGTGAGAATGCTGAAATATTCTTTGGACGGGTGGTCATGTAGTATGTTTTTCTTGATTCTTGGTTCTTTTTCATAAAGTTCTCTTCTCCTTTCTCCAATGTCCCATCGTCTTTGCCATTTAATCAGTGTACTTTTATGTGCGCTTTGTTTTATGTCCTGTAGGGTTATTACATTATCTTCGGGTGGTAATTTCTTTGCTTCTATAGCTGCTGTTTTAGCTAGAATATCAGCTTCGTCATTCCCCTGTATTTCTGCATGTCCTGGTGTCCATATTATGGTGGTCATCATGCCTTTTTTTTTTTAGATCTTCAATATATTCTTTGATATCTCTGATGACGTCGATATAGTGTTTTGGTGTCCAGTTTAGGGTCAGGAGTCCTACTGCACTCTGGCTGTCAGAGAATATTTTTAGAGTGTTAACCATATTGTAAAAGTTTTCCCTTATACAGTACTCCAGGACCATGACTATTGCCACAAGTTCTGCTAGCAGGATTGATCCTCTCTGTGCTACTGGCCGGTGAAGGCGTACTGCTGGCTTGACATGCTCTGAGTATATGATGGCACCTGCCCCACATGGTCCTGGGTTCCCTAGGCATGATCCGTCTGTGAATGCTATTGCCTGATTGATGTTTGTGTTTCCTAACTGTTCGTCTATTTCTACTTGGCACTGTCTTTTTTGTTCTTCTGTTCTTGATTTGGAGTTACCAAGTCTATTCCAGTATGATGAACAGATATATTGTTTTGAAATGTGCTAATGACTTTTAGAACAAGCATATATTTAAATTCCAGAAATATTATAAGTTATTTTTATGTTCCATTCCATTGATATGGAGATTTTAACACCCTGAAGAAGCCAATTACATCCTGAGGCACAGCCGAAAGGTGTACAGGTTAGTGAAGTGGGTTAAAATATATCTATGGATAGGAGCGTAAATAAGGAATTTATTTCTGGTTATATTCAAAAATAAGATATTTTGGACCTGGACGGGCCACTTAAAAGTGATGTTTTCTTTGTTGTTGGATAGAATAAGGGAAAAAATATGAGTTTCAAGAGATTTTTTTTATCTGGTTTAGGGTACTGCCTTTTGGTAGAAACACAGTCACTTGAAGTTTCGAAAATAAAAAAAAAAAAATAATAAGAAAAACTTCGAAAAATTTTGGTCATCTATATTTATTATAGATGACCAAAATTGTTCAAAGTTTTCTTATTTTTTTTTTTATTTTCGAAACTTCAAGTGACTGTGGTAGAACCCTACAGTTGATCAAATTAACAGCTATATTAAATATATGTCCAAAATCAAGTAAATTTGACTTTGGCACGCAACAGCCAGAGCTTTGACGTCATAAATGTTTTACATGCAACCAAATAAAAATGCTTCAGGAACATAATTCAATCGCTCAGAGTTCAAATTGTGTATCAACATTTGTTTCAGCTAAATATTGCTGTAGTGAATTTGCTGCCCTTTCTGTTGTTGTCAGAATACTTTTTAACCTTTATTGAAGAATTTTATAACCACCATTTTCAATATGGACGCTGAATTCGTAATTATGAGCGTGATACCCCCTGGGGAAATGGCTAGTTAGACCCGGTAATATGGCCTAGCAAAACCCGGAATATGGGTTTTTTTTGCTGGGGTTTTAACCAATCAAAAGTTATTATAATTTTCAGGCTGGGGATAAGACATCTTTGCTACATAAACATCCTAAATAGTAAAGTCATGACATCATAATAAAGTCATTACATCATAGTAAAGACATGATGTCAACATAAAGACATGGTGTCATAGTAATGACAATACATCATGTTTGCTTCCAGAGTGCATTTCTGATTCTAATCGATTGGTCAAAGCAAATGCCAAATAAGTGAGAATTCTCCAAAGAATTTTATTAAATAATTTATTACTAAAATTAAGTACAAATTTTGCTAATTCCATTGCTTTTTTATTAGCGGAGGAAATCTTCATTTTTGTATGCATGATAAAATGGCGGATAAACTTAGTTTCCAGTTGCGACGAAGAATATTTGTTCTTAGTATTCAACTCTTTTTTTTTCCCTAACAAAATTTATAATAGCTATGGCTCTATTATAATCAAATAGCCTATTAATTGATGACATGCTACAAGACATAATAATGACTACTTTACGGACATAACTCAGACCAAACTCAACTCAGACAAAATGGCCAGCTACTACCTTGAGGCTTGAACTCAAGCTGCTACTAAGAACCAAGAGCGACATTCTGCATGAGATTTATACAGTATTCTTAAATCACTACTCTGACCAATTTATTCACTTCAAACAAATATGTGAACTTATACAGTGAAATCTGTCTAAACTGAACCTCCTTAGGACCAAGTTTTGTGTTTTGAAATAGACAGGCATTCAGTTTAGACAGGTTTCACTGTACTTGTCATCTCCACCATTGACCAGTGGAGCTGGTGAAACAGGCTTCTCAACACAGAATAATATCAAGACAAAACTCAACTGACTCCAAACCTAGTAACTAAGCTAATGCAATTTGGTAGAACTCTACAGTTGATCAAATTAATAGCTTTATATTCAATATATGGCCAAAATCAATTAAGTTTGATTTTGTCGCACAACATCGCAAGCTTTGACGTCATAAATGTTTTTCGTTGACGTAGGTAATTTGCTGCATGACATCATTCAATCGCCCAGAACTAAAGCATTCAAATTGTGTATCATCATTTGTTTCAGCTAAATATTATCGTAGTAAATTTGCTGCCCTTTTGTTTGCCCTTTTTGTTGTTATCAGAATACCCTTTAACCTTTTTGTTGTTATCAGAATACCCTTTAACCTTTTTTAAAGAATTTCATCATCAGTGTGGCTATAATATTATTTGATTCCAACCAATGATGAAGTGTATGTGTAAAAGTTTGACCGGTCAGATACTATGATTTCTTTCAATAATAAAGCTGACAACCATGACACAGCTGAAATATTGTTGAAAGTGGCATTAAACACTATACATAAGATTATATTCAGTGATCACATTTTGAATATATATTCAATAATATCAATGATTTGTACAATTTCCCTTCAATCTTTACACATGATAATATTTTTTTATCAAGCAATTGGCATAACATTGCTGTTTTCTAATGTGACATTATATTGACATCATTGATGCCACCTGTTTATCAAGGACTTGGTTTTACCAAGTCCTTAATAAACATACTATTTTTTATATGTTTTGCTTGAAATGGAATTCTCAATGCATGTCAGATCTTGGTCTTCACCTTCAATGCTCTGAGAAATCTATTCTCCCAAAACTAATCATTGATAGTACATGTACCTTTATATCATGTTTTTATTTGGTAAATATTTGTTGAGAATTTTAGTATCATTGTTCATTAATATTTAAAAGAGAAAACTGCAAGATTAAGAATTCATGAGGCTATCAGTTAAACTAAAGGAAAAGAGTCATATTGTGTTTAAAAGTATTGCAGGTTGAAAGATATTCTTATGTTTTTAGCATTGAACTTCAAATAGAAAATATGTATTTTTAAACATTGACATATGCTGTATATATTTTTGAAACATCAAGGACATTTTTTCAATCAATATATATATATATGAGACAGACAGATTGAAGTTCAAAAACATGTACATGTATATAATGTATTTACCAGTATAGATCTCCATGTGATATATTTTGTTGTAAATTAGATTCATATATACTACTGCATGTATCTTATTCAATAACAGTTTATAACTAGTGTAAATATTAATAACCAAAGTCAGTTTCAATTTTAAGAAAAATAACATTAATTGATAACTTAAAGAAAATTTGAATTGATAATAAATTAATTTCCAGGCTCATACAGATGTTGTATTAAGTCTGTTATGTTCATTTTAGCTTTAAAATTATTGGTAGTTTAGGCATGATAGGGGTGACAATAATAGTGTAGAGGATAATACACAATTACATGTATTAACAGACATGTAGAATGTGAGATTATTTCATAAACCCACAAAGTTGTATTTATATTGTTGCTGATTGTTATGACAAATAAAATATGAATAAACATTCATTTGAGAACATTTAATATTTTAGTGAAAATAGCTGAAAGACTGCTGACTTGACCAACAATCAGTCAGTCAATGAAACATCTGTATACATTGTAGTTGTATCATTCTAATGAAAAGGTCACCATAGAAATGTAACAATATTCTTAAAAAAAGTGTTGTAAACTTTTACTTTAAATCTGGATATATTTGACATTCTTATATGTTTTAATGGCAGTACTCTTATTTTTTGTTTGAACAATTTATTAAATACAAGTTGTGTAAAATTTTGTGATAAACCATGGTGATAGCAGCAATTTGAAATACTTAATTTCTTTTTTTTAATTTATGCCTTTGTAAAGTTTTCATATGAACATGATAAAACCATGTTGAAAGTCATGACTAGATAAGGAATAGACTGTTTGTATTAAAATTACGGGAAAGATTTAAGTTTCTCACTGATATATACATACACAGTATATAAATTTTAACAAGGTAGTATAAATGATGTTTCAGAGATCTTATAATTAGATTAAATGCCATTTGGTACAGTTGTTTTTCAAGGTTTAAAGTGGGTGACTAGTTCAGTATTAAATACAGTCTGAAGGATTGTTTTAATTTAAGTAGAAATTAATGCTACACTGTTACTTAAAACTAAAAGTTTCATCTCCCTCAGACATAGGTGACCGTTTGAACTAATTTTGGCTATTCCGATTAGGCCCTTTAGACTGTTTGCCCCCAAAGACTTTTTAATTTCTTAATACATTTAGCACTAAATTAGATAACTACTTTTAAATTAGATTCATCGTAATGTTATATCCTTCAAGTAATATTTGAACATTATGTCATATATACCTGGTATATTCTCTGAAATTACTGAACTGTTTTAATGTAAATTTGGCAGGAGCATTAATAGATGGACTGCCACAGCAGGATATATATAGAATATACATGTACTTAAAATGTCTCTGAATATCAAATGTATTTGTATGCATGAGGCTAAAGAACAGTTGGAAATGTGTGACTTGCAGATCATTTTTCATCTGTTCTATACCAACACAGATATATATATTTAGAGACTTTAAATATATATATATATATTTAAAGTCTCTAAATAATTTACACAAAAATCTCTAGATTAATTTCTAGATTTCCTCCGCTGAGAAAGGCCGCAAGGCCACAACGTTCAGAAATTAATCTAGAGATTTTTGTATATATATATAAGGCCACTTTATCTTTGTCCCAACGGTGACCTCTTAATACAGGTTTGACTGCGTGTATATATATATATATATATATACAAATGTAATAATATATATATTTTGTTATTCTGCAGTGGTATAAGTTGATCAAAAATGAGAGAAAACGTAGCAAGAAATGACAGTCATCAAAAAGCCTCAAAATCATCTCCTGAAATACATGTACAAATGTAACTTACATGTATATAAATGTAAGGTCATAGAAAAAGTGATATACTGTCAGTGATTGTATATAATAAAACAGAAAGTTATACTGTAAATGCATTTTGACTGCTGTAGGATAAAGTTTTTTGCATCATATCTGCAAAAGTGTAAAAATTGTTATAAGTTTATACATCATTTGTTTTTTATTTTAATTTCAGAATATTTGGTTGTAAATATGACTCAAAATCACAAACAATTGTTTGGCCATTGTGTCAATGTATTAAACACATACAATGGTGATACTATGTCAGTGGAGGAACATGTCAACAAATATCTGAAAGAAAATGGGGTAATTATATATAATATATTTATATTAGCTAGTGGTTACAAAATCACAGAATTTAAGAAATTGTTGTACCCCTCTGAAATGACCACCCCTTGACTATAATTGAATATGGTCTTATATAAGGAGAATGGCCTACAGGGTAGTCCAGTTGTTGTATGTATTACAATTAGCTTGATGGAAATAGCCTTCTATGAGATATGATATCTAATGGGATTATTACAATAGGTATATATACATTATAATGATTTTCTTGGCTCTTTCCCAAGTAAGTGAAAAGAGAAAAACCATAAATGATTACATTATGCAATAAATTTCATCAAAACAAAACAAGGAGATATATACAATGTATATAATTATATATAGAAGTCTTTAACTCTTCTTTGAACTATCACTTAGATAGAATTTCCAACATATTAACTTGAGATAAATATTTTTCATAATACAGAATAAAGCAGTCAGTGGTTAATCCAGACCTTTTTACAAGGGGGGTCTGCTACATTTTTGTCTTTTTAGGGGAAGGTGGGGGAGGGAGCAAAATATAGCCAGACCTTTCCAGGTAAGCCCTCTCTGTGTTGTACAATGAAACTTGTCTAATCCGAACCCCATTGGGACTGAAAAATGTGTTCAGTTTAGACAGGTAAAACACCTGTCTAAACTGAACAAAAAATGCACAGGTTCAAATTACATAGAGATTTAAGACATGGGACTGTAAAGTCTGTGTGGTTTAGGCAGGTTTTCTGTCTACTCAGGGTTAGGTGTAGACAGGTTTCACTGTAAAGTCTGTGTGGTTTAGGCAGGTTTTCTGTCTACTGAGGGTTAGGTGTAGACAAGTTTCACTATCTATAAAATATTTTGGCAAACCATCTAAGCTACTTGGCCTGATACTGGTTTTTAAAAAAAACAATCTTTTATTTTCAGAATATTTTATTTTGTATACATGAAATATTGGATAATTTATGGAGACTGAGAAATTTGAAAAACCAAAATTGTCTTTTGAAAATATTTTTTAAGAGGTAATTTTGAAATTAAACAGTATCAAGAAAGATGAATTGTATATGTAAATTTGGTTAAAAAAAGAAATTTTAACAGTTAAGAAATATATAGAAAAATGCCTAACATATTTTCTGTATTTTATATAGATATTTGATGAAAGTGACCAGACATTTATCGTGGAGGTTTTCTCTGAATGTGTGAGATATTCTAATCTTATGCATGTTGTTCTTAATGGTTTCTACAATAAAGATGGTAAAAGGACTTTACGATCAGAACAGAATTTATATCATGGTAAGTCTTATCTAACGCAAAAAAGTAGCAGAGCATCAAAAAACAGACAGCATTTTTTAAATACCATGATAACTGTGATGTTAACTTTCCTTAAAATTTCCAGGAGATGAAATCGAATTCTCATGTACATTGTATTTAATTATATTTCTGGACTATAATTAATCTATCATCTATGCAGAAACCAGAACCATTATTCCTGAGGTTTTAATCATGACTACCAATGAAATGTTTCTAGTGACCCAGTCTGAAAAATGGCAGTCCAAATATACACTCCGACAAAAGTTAAGCACCACCCTATATTTTTATCGATATATTTTTTTACATCAATACTGTTAATAACAATAAAATAGATATCACAATTTTTCTTACACTTCTTAAAAGACTACACCAAGGGCTCTAAAATTACCAATCTATTTATCATCCTGAAAGACGTGACTATGACGTGGCAAAAATGGGGTTCAAAACAGGCGCTGGAAAAATGTAGAACCAGTTTGTCTTTGATGGAAGTTTTTAACATTGCATTAAAATGCAGAGTCTTCAGATTTTAAGAACTTTTAAATGCAACTATTGTGCGTATGTGTAAGGCATAATAATCAATAACGAGTATATCCACCGCGTTTATTGTGAAGTTCTGTAACACGCCTCATCATGCTTCGCACAAGATGCCTAAGCCGTTCTTGGGGGAACTGTTGCCACTCCTGTAAGATAGCTGTTCTTAATTCGTCAATATTTTGACATTTTGGATTGCGTTGGTTAATTTTTCGGCCAATAAAGTCCCATACATGCTCTATAGGTTCATGTCTGGCGACATCGCAGGCCATGGAATTGTCTGAACAGCCTCTTGCTGTAAAAAATGTTGTACAATTCGGACTCTATGTGGCCTAGCGTTGTCGTCCATGAACATTGGCCTGTCAGCCAATGCATGATTGTTGAAATGGGGGACTACACGTGGAGCGAGCACATTGTCACGGTATTTTTGGCCTGTCAGATTACCATCAAGAACGTACAAGTCCAACTTACAGTCAAAGGAAAAACAACCCCAGACAGTTACACCCCCACCCCCAAAAGCAGTTGTGTCCAAAATGTGGTTGTCCTGAAATGAAGTGTTTCGTTGGCGCCAAACCCTTGCATGACCGTCGGTAGGGCGTAACAAAAAACGACTTTCATAAGACCAGTGGACCCGTCTCCATGTGCGAATAGTCCACCCCAAATAATCATGTGACTAGTCAAATCGAGCATGGCGATGACGTAATGTCAACTGTGGACGTTTTATGGGTCGTCGCGCTTGCATTCCCTGATGGTGGAGGTGTCTGATTACAGTGCGTGTGCTAATGTGGCCTCCAAATGCTAAATTACCACGAAGTGCATCAGCTGTACTGAACGGCCGTTGCCGCGCCCTTCTGGATATGAGCCGGTCCTCTCTCGGCGTCGTTTTGCAAGGTCTACCTGCACGTGGACGGTCAGTAACATTCCCTGTTTGACGAAAACGCTGCATCAGTCGTACAATGATGGAATGGTTAACCCTGAAGTGGTCTGCCACCCTTCTATCGCTAAAACCACCGTTATGCATGCCAACAGCTTGCCACCTTTCTGGTATGGTTAATTTTCGCCGCACCATACCAAGCCAATAGAAAATGAAACTTAAAACTCTACACAAAAAAAATCAGCTTTCGTTCGCAAACACAAATGTTGAAAAGTACATGTGGCACTTTACACACCCTTTCATATACACATAAATAAAAATCGATCAATAACCTGTTTCACAGGTAAGTAAGTATGTGTGTACAGGTAACAAAAACAGCAAACCGACTTGAAATAAGTTCATTATTAAAAAAGATATTATTGAAACAAGTCAGGTGGTGCTTAACTTTTGTCGGACTGTATATATACTCTATAGTATTTTCGGTCTCCACCATGGCTTGGTTGACCGTTATGGAATATCTGTGTCACAAATGACCATGGATATGTACCACTCATTCATGACTTGTCACCGGGTTTGTAACTAGATTAACATGACGGGTGTCACTAGTGGAGCAGGAACTGCTTACCCTTCCAGAGCACCCGAGTTCACCCCCGGTTTTTAGTGAGGTATGTGTTACTCGATCTTTCGTTTTATATGTATGTTTTGTAGATCGTTGTTTGTCCTTTTATACTTTTACTTTTGACCATATACAGATTTTGATTACCCCTTTTGTATCTTCAAACTCTTCTTATGAATAACATTTTAAAAATGTAAACATGTATGTATGTACTGTCTAAAGTTTTTAATGAGACCAAGTTAAAATCTAGTGGCCTTGGGTTACTGCTGGTGTCCAGGTTAGAATTTAGTGGCCTTGGGTTACTGCTGATGTCCAGGTTAGACTTTAGTGGCCTTGTGTTACTGCTGGTGTCCAAGTTAGAATTTAGTGGCCTTGGGTTACTGCTGGTGTCCAGGTTAGAGGTTAGTGGCCTTGGGTTACTGCTGGTGTCCAGGTTAGAATCTAGTGGCCTTGGGTTACTGCTGGTGTCCAGGTTTAATTGCCATTATCTAAAACATCTTTTAAAAGAAAAAATTATTGACATTTTGCCAACAGATTTACAATGGATGTGAGTATTTTACATTTATATGTTAAAATAAAACTGATAATGATACCATGTACAATGTATTATTCTTTTTTTCCAGTAATTTGTTACCTGGCTATGTTCAGATTGGATGAACTAGGGATGGCTCACTTCAGAAAGTTTGTCAGTTCACAAGATATCAACAAAATGTATAGGGTAGGTTAAAGTTTTACTAGAGATGTCAGATGGAAATTATTTGGAATAGGTGTCAATCTCTGTATCCCTCTCTCTATTAGATGTCAGCCAAGTGGGAGATGTTATATATCTGTAGACCTCTGTCTCCCTCTCTCTACTAGATGTCTGCCAAGTGGGAGATGTTATATATCTGTAGACCTCTGTCGTCCTCTCTCGATTAGATGTCTGCTAAGTGGGAGATGTTATATATCAGTAGACCTCTGTCTCCCTCTCTCTACTAGATGTCTGCCAAGTGGGAGATGTTATATATCTGTAGAACTCTGTCTCTCTACTAGATGTTAGCCAAGTGGGAGATGTTATATATCTGTAGA
>MJUT01028184.1:35291-49225 GCA_002080005.1 Gigantidas platifrons | reverse complement strand
TACTAGATGTCTGCCAAGTGGGAGATGTTATATATCTGTAGACCTCTGTCTCCCTCTCTCTACTAGATGTCTGCCAAGTGGGAGATGTTATATATCTGTAGATATCTGTCTCCCTCTCTCTACTAGATGTCTGCCAAGTGGGAGATGTTATATATCTGTAGACCTCTGTCTCCAAGTGGGAGATGTTATATATCTGTAGACCTCTGTCTCCCTCTCTCTACTAGATGTCTGCCAAGTGGGAGATGTTATATATTTGTAGACCTCTGTCTCCGTCTCTCTACTAGATGTCTGCCAAGTGGGAGATGTTATATATCTGTAGACCTCTGTCTCCCTCTCTCTACTAGATGTCTGACTCAAATAAAAAAAATATGCATATATGTGAGTGTCAACTTTTGTGTCACTCTCTCTTTTACAATGTTTATGTTTGGGCTGAACGACGTAGCATTTTGTGCTGAACGACTATCATTTTGGCAAAAGAAAATATGTTTGGGCCAACAAGGAGTATAGGTTATGTGTACTGTTTAGTTACAAGATTCCTGTAATTATAGGTAAGGAGAGCTCAGGTCACAAAATATTAACAAATCATGCTATTGTCATGCTTATCCTTTGGACCAAATATAATTTGCCTCACTATGAGATGTCGGTTAACAGAGGGTTTTTACACAGGTGTCAATATATGTGTCCTACCAAAAAAAAGAATATATGACTTTATCATTACATTTTGTAAAAAAAAATGTTTGTGACTGAATTTAATGAAAACAAGCTATATACTGGTAGGTTACTAGAAACATATCAAAATTAGGTTGAAATAATATGATCTGACTGAGCTTATCTAATGTCGGTCAACTTACAAAATTTATAGATTACAATCTAAAGACATAAAATGTTTAGTTTATAAATGGTTAGTTGTACTTTAGAAAGGCATACCTATTTTATATATTATTGCTGGGTAAAAAAGACTTGTGGTTACAGATGTATTATTTGTGTATGAGAGATTACATTTCTTGTTAGTTTTTCTGTTAACAAGTGGTTTCCTTCAGATATTGATTGAAGCTTGTTTTCAAGTCCAAAAGGGCATCAATATGATTTTATAGATCAATATAAACATTTTGGATTTTTTATTAAAAAATGGTGAAATCTTTTCTTTTCAGAGGAAACAAATTTTTTTATATTTGTTTTTTAAAGTAAATATCAATAGACATTCCTACATATAGCCTCATGAAGCACTATATATATATTATTTTTACCATTTTCTACCAATGATGTATCGTAGACATTCAAGATATAAATGTGAAGTATAAATTTGTTGTAATAATACAAACTTCACATTTTTATAAAATTTTCTAAGTTAAGAAACTTGCCATTGTAAAGATATTTTAATATATGTATATGAGAGAAAATACCATCTTTTTAATGTTATTCTTCATTTAAAGGGTACACTGAAGCATAATCAGTGATTAACATAGGATAATACTAAAAGTGAAAAAGAAACAACCTCTACCACATAGTCCAGACTAAGTTGACTTCTTCACCTCCAGTCAATAAACTAACATTGTATAGTCTCCAAAACAACCTCTACCACATAGTCCAGGCTAAGTTGACTTCTTCACCTCAAGTCAATAAACTAACATTGTATAGTCCCCCAAACAGCCTCTACCACATAGTCCAGACTAAGTTGACTTCTTCACCTCCAGTCAATAAACTTAACATTGTATAGTCCCCAAAACAACCTCTACCACATAGTCCAGACTAAGTTGACTTCTTCACCTCAAGTCAATAAACTAACATTGTATAGTCCCCAAAACAGCCTCTACCACATAGTCCAGACTAAGTTGACTTCTTCACCTCCAGTCAATAAACTAACATTGTATAGTCCCCAAAACAACCTCTACCACATAGTCCAGACTAAGTTGACTTCTTCACCTGCAGTCAATAAACTAACATTGTATAGTCCCCAAAACTACCTCTACCACATAGTCCAGACTAAGTTGACTTCTTCACCTCCAGTCAATAAACTAACATTGTATTGTCCCCAAAATTACCTCTACCACATAGTCCAGACTAAGTTGACTTCTTCACCTCCAGTCAATAAACTAACATTGTATAGTCCCCAAAACTACCTCTACCACATAGTCCAGACTAAGTTGACTTCTTCACCTCAAGTCAATAAACTGTAAATTAGGTATACTAAATTTGTTTCAATATTTGTACACATGACTATACTAAGTCCTTGTAAACTATTTTAATCATCTCATTAAGTTAAAAATGGACTATTTTTACTAATGCTACCAATATGAAAGTTCCAAACAATGAACTTTTATACTTTTGAAGATAGAATACCGGGTATTGTCTTGAAATGAACCCTGACTGTTCTCAGCTTTATGTAATTTAAACTCTTGACTTTCTTAAGCTGATGTTATAAAAGCAGCCTGGAATTAGTAGTTTGCATAACTGTAGACAAAACAAATAACTTGGACATGACAGAAATAATTTTTATATACATGTATACAATATATTTGTAGCCAGTAGTGTTATCTCGATTGATCTCTACATGTTTTCATATTTTATTTGGTTATAAATATATTGCTCCTGGCAAAGTCTTGTTTTTTGTAAACATGACCTTGAAATATAGTTTCTCTATTAATTGAGCCTCAATTTGTTTTGAATATTCCAAAATTAAATCATAGCTTTCAAAAAATAATTTAGAAATTTTATTTGCTTCAACAGAATTTTTGCCATCTAGAATTTTTTTAAAATTATATCATTACACAGTTAAAATTACCAGTAGTATATGGTTTTCTATATCATAGCAACAGTAAGAAATATACATTTAGTTATTATGTAGCATATTACTTATCTAAAACTCCTCATGTAGAAGAAATTAGCACATTGTACTTCAAAAGTTACTAAAAATTTGATAAGGACAAATTAAAAAAAAAAGATATGGATAATTGTTCCTTCAAATGTTTTTTGGGGAAAATTCAAAGATGCAATGTGAGGCACTCAGTTACATGAAACATACTTTAGTCAGTAAAATTCAACTATAAATAATCAAGTGTGGGTCTTTTAAGTTTTTGTTCTCTTCAAAACCAGTGGAAAGTGTAACAGGATCAGCCCTGTTGACAGTGAAGCTTTAATCAGTAGACAACCTTCACATTGAGTTGTCCCACTAAGACAGTTTTATATCTTGTTGTTTGAAGGTCAAGTTGACAGTAACTCTTCACCAAAACAAGTGGTATCTAATCAGTTTTTGAAACCATTTGTGTTTCAGGTTGACCGTAACATGATAAAGCTCCACTTACCGGTAGACAGAAATAATCTGTCTCCAAAATCAACATTTTGTCACTAATATTTGTATTTTTCATACAACTGTAAAAGTTGTGGTTGTTGATGAGCTATTCATGGTTGTTGATGAGCTATTCAGTTGATGGGCTATTCAGCTATTCAGCTATTCAGCTAGATCTTAATTTGAAAAGGGTTCTAATAGGCTTTGAACAATTATGGATTATGATGTTTAATGCCACTTTTAACAATATTTCAGTTATAACATGGCGATCTGAAAAATTACACATGTCAGTTTATGATATGGTAAGTCTGAAGGTGGACCATAGTAGGTAATGTGTGTGGAGATATCTGTGCTTCTTTCATATTAAAGATAACTTTTTGTAGATGTTGATAATAATAATTGACACATTGTAACCACTACAAAATGTTAAATTTTGCATCCTTAGCCACCCCTCAACACTTTTCAAATGGCAGTCAAAAGTTCTTTGTCCCAAGTTTCCCATCCCTCCCTAAATATCATTATAGGTTTTTTGACGTTGTTGAACTTGTTCCCATCCTCAATATGGTTGAAATAGTTGCTGCTGGAAGTAAAGTAACCTACAATCTACCAATCTACCATACAGTAGGAGTGAGGCAGTTCAAATCTATTATACATTTAAATAACTTGAAATTGTATTTCATTTTCAGTTTTTGTCCTTCTTTCTAAATGAGAAGAATCTGTTGACCTGGATAAAAGATGGATGGGAGAAGTACTATGAACATGTTTTTGTTCAGACATCTTTATTATCACCAATACAAAGGTATTAACTGTGAATTTGATATTTGGACTTGTATTTATAACTTTTAGACCATATATGAAAAGGATGTTAGCTGCAATGATTGTCAACAATTATGTCAATATCAACAACTATCTCTCACCTTAAATCATTGAGCACAAAATGACCACAACATTTAATTTGTTGATGTACATTTGAAACACACTACATGTTTATCACACAGTTACACAGCTGGGAATTTTTTTTTGCTGTACTGATAAGTATTGTAAGTCTGCACACCAATATTTCTTCTGCTTCCATTTCTAACATAAACATCGTTTGCTACGGCAAGCTCCCACCTACCAATATTGTATACTAACATGTCACCACAATTTTTGCATTCCAAGACCTCCATACCTGGTAATTAGGAAGAGGTGCACAGACTTATAAAACATGTCAACATCAACAAAAACGTATAGTATGTATATTTTCTCATTCGTTTCGGAATTCATTTATGTCTCCCCTTCGAATGAAGGGAGACATATTGTTTTAGTCTGATTTTTTCTTCCGCTTCTTCTGCTTCTTCTCAGCGAAGCTTGTCCGGACCATTACTTTTGTGTCTTTCCAGATAGGTCAATTATATTTGGTATGTGGGTGCATGACCATAAGGCGGTGTGTCGCATACCGTAATAACCTTTATGGGACCTTGACCTTTGACCTCAAGGTCAAATAATTGTTTTTTAAATAGTATCATTCAACTCATAATGTGTAACTTATTGTTGTACTGATGGCCGCGTTAAGGGGAGACATAAGTTTTAGGTATCTAAAACAGTTCTTCCTAGTTGTCCTTGCTATTTTAAAATTTGTACATTGTTGAAAAGAAGGAAGATTTATCTTTATTTTGATACCAAATTTACAAAGAGAAACATTTTTCTTAATGTAGTCGCCCTTGGAATCGTTAGGTGCACAGACTTATAATAATGCTCTGTACTTATAATGGAAAAATTACATTACATGTATATGATATAAGTGAATTATAAAATTTATTTTTCAATCTTTTTTAAAAGAATTCTTCAATGACACGTTTGTTTAGCAGGATTTAGAGATAATAATTATACAGGCAGCAAACTCTTGTTTGGTTAATTGATAAAAAAATGACATTAAAAACATATTATTGAAAAAATGGACAAGAAAAAACATATTATTGAAAAAATGGACAAGAAAAAACATATTATTGAAAAAATGGATATGAAAAAACATTTTCCCATTATTCAAAGAGTTAGTTGTTGCATTCTAATTAGTATACACAGTAGTAATAGTGTAAGATAAGAACAAGTCACAGTTAACTGAAATACTTCTGTAGTTTAGTAACCATAAAAGTATGATGACAAAGAAAAAAACCCACATTATTTGTGAAAAATAATAAGTTGTTCATTTAGAAATATTTATGATCAAGATGTTGACGTACTGACATTATATCTCGTATAAGAAGTATTAGGTACGCTACATGTATAAAAGTTTTCTTTATTGTTATTTGTACACAGAATTTGACAGTCCACAAATATTCATATACATATAAACAGATATATATTTTTTGTTGACAACGTCTTTCTTCTATTTAAATTCATATCAAAATGTCTTGATGCATGTGAACAGAATATAAATAATTTAATATGGAATAAATTTAGAATTATTTAAACGTTTTCATTAAATATTATTTTAATTAGAATATTATTACAATTGACATGTATACATGCACAGCAGACAATTATGAATATATGATTAGTAAGCATGTTATTTTCCTCCTAATTTCTGAACAAATAAAATAAAGCTATTCGTGATATTAGAAGAACAATATAGTGAAGCATGTGGAAATCAAATCCGTATAAAACAGAATTCTGTACAGACCTAACTATAAATAAAGCCTGGGATTCCAAACTTTTGTAAAGACTGCAGTGGAGAAAGTAAAAAATAAAGCATTCTCAAGAACTAGGAATAGAAATGTAATTGTGATTGTATGTTGCATGAATTATTCTATTGAAATGGAGATCCAGTGTTGTTAAAATGAAGGCTCCAGAGTTCAAAGTGAAACATGTAGAAATGTTTAGAAAATCACTTTCTTCAGAAATGGTTATAGAATTTCTATTTAAATCAAAATGGCATATATCATCATTATGATATACAGACTCAAACTTGCACAAATAAAAACCCCAGTGTCTATGGGGGTCAAAGCAAAGCTCTATTCCTAGGTTACCAAAGTTATATATAGACCACCATGGAGAAAATAAAACAAAACATAGAATCATCAAGAACCAAGAATAGATTTGGAATGAAGCATCCTTATGAAATGCAGGTTACGTCTGGTACAAATGAAGACTCAAGGGTCTATGGGAACCAAGCCCTTATTTGTGGAGTATCAGTTTTCATGGATTCTGTTGGGTTTTTTAAATTTAAATCCTAGCCAAAATATTTATTCTTTAAATAGAGGGATTATGATTTTAATGTCAATGAATATAAAAATCATCAAGTCTACTAATTACCGTCAACCAAGAATTCAAGCTCATTCACAATATTTATTTTACAATATTTAGACCTATCAGTATAATGTTATCATGTTTAGTTTATCAGGAGAGTAAGACTTTCTAATACTTTAGTTTATCTCAACACCTGTGTTATAGACAAATACTATACGTAAATTTTGACAGTTAAGGACATCACTCTGGGCCATAATGTAACTTGTTCTAGTAAATTAAGCAGGAATTATGGTATTATTTTCTTGTATTCTGTATATAAAGTTTTAAGAAACATAGGTTTTCTGACTGGACATAAAATATTTGTTACAAAAATTTATAATGGTCACTGATATACAATAAGCCATATTTGAAAGATTCACATGAAAATTTGTTAGAAGTTAATATTACTAGATATTTGTCACCTCCATAACAAAGCTGGCATATCAATATCACTGTTTACCATCTAATGTTGTTGTGTTGTCTCTGTTGTCTATTAGAGACAAAAATACTTCCCTTACCATATGGTCAAAAACCCACAGCTGATCATATTCTGATACTTTTCACTCATCTCCCTTGGAGAAACTGACAGAGTGGGTTAGAGTTATGGTGTTTAACACCACTTTCAACAATATTTCAGTTATATCGTACCAGTCAGTTGTATCGAGTACACCTCGTCTGAGTGGGATTTGAACTCACAACATTAATGGTGATAGGCATTAATTGCATAGGTAGTTTAAACCTAACTACCATACAATCACGACCATGGCAGCCCTGAGTGAGTGATTGTCATTTAATCTCACATAAACAATTTTGAGCTATATCATGGTAAATTAATTATTGAATTTTTAAATTAAATGTACAACAGACTGATTTTTTTTACCATTATTTATTTTAAGCAAAACATGTACACATTTTGCATGAACATTTTCTGTTCATTTTGGAAAAGAAAATTTCAACATTATATTACCATGATTATTTTTCCAAGACAATTTTAGCAAAGTTAGTTTTACAAAGAATAAAGAGATGAAAGTTGTCCATCCTGGGGGTGGAGGGGGAATACCTTTGCTCCTTGACCTATACATATAAATAGTGACAAACTTTTTAACCATCATGACAGTTTTTTGTAAAAAGTTGTTAAGTTTGTATACAGTCAGGTGAATTAGACCTTCACATAATTTGTTCCATTTTAATTTTGATAAATGTGCAATTCGTGAAAACTCAGGTAATCACAGGTAAAACAGGACGGTTGTAAATGCCTGAATAGTTGACTGAGTTAGAAATCTTCTGTACATTATCTGTGTGATAACGTGTGACTTTTACAGCACGCTTTCCTGTGTCTAATCCCTAAACACTTCAAACTAGTCATGTCAATATTTGTCAAGGATTTTTATCAGCTGTGAATTACTGTAGACATTTGTTTTTCTTATCATTAAAGGGTCACTGAATTGTCAAAACAGTTCATCAAAATGATGAGTTATTAATAGAAATACAATATTATATGACCTTGAAATTTAAAATACTTATTCATGTACTTTTATATCTCAAAATTTTAGCATTATGTTTTAGTGTTAAATGAGGATGAACAATGTATATTTTTGTTTTGTATTTTTTGTGTGTGTACCATACAGTGATTGGACAAACATGACACAATGTGTTAGTTATTTGTTTTTTCCCTTATAAATAAACTTTAGATGTAAATAAATAGACAAACTGTACAAAAACAAATATAAGCATATTACAAAGACTATGTTAGCTTGAAATATCTTTCCTAGTGGGGTGTACCCAGTAATATAGAGGTTAAGATGTTTATCTTCAATAAAAAACCACCATGTTTTAAACAATTCAGTAAGTTTAACATGGTGTCTAGTTCATCATGACTATTGTTTGACATATATAAAGTGAGAATTTTATCAGGTACTGACAGATGCTCTGTTGTTATCTGGTAGAACTATGGATTCCTCCACCATTAAGTCAGGTTGGCATGACAAGCCTAAGAAATGCTGTATAGAACAAACATTCTAATGTCATGGTCCCTCTTTTGTGTTTATATAAGATGAGAGCTGATTGTTGGTTTTGTTGATATTAGTGGTATTGATGACCATCACTGTTTAAACTTTCTTTTCATAATACCAATCATTAAATTACTTTGCTAGATTGATGATGTCAATAATTATAGTCTATATTTATGTATTGTACTTATTATTTTCTATATGTTCTTCTGAACACAAATTTCTGATGAAATACCTTATTATTTTCTTTATCTTTGTAACAGGTGGATGCCAGAAATTAATGACATGTTGTTAATGATGAAAAATACAATTGACAATCGTTTAAAGCCTAAATCTAGAGCATCTTCAGTTACAGGTAATTATCTCCATTTCCAAGAAGAAAAATCTTTATTAGGCTAAATATTTGTAAATCTTGTCAGCAAAAAGATTATAAAGCCAGGTAGAATATTTGTTGTAACACATTTAAATTTACAATCATAAAATTCTGTAGATATGACAGAGTTATCTCCCATCATTGAGATTTTTTGTTCTTTACACAATTTAGAAATATAAATTTTTATATAAAAATAAATATACTGTTTACTTTTAAGAATTAAATTGTAAGAAATATCTAACTTAATTTGCTATGAAGAAATTGCAGTGGGCATAAACAAGATTTTGATATGCTAAAATGTAGAAATTGTATTTGAATTTAGAATTTCAAACTGTGTTATTAAGTTTCTTTAATTGTAACAATTTGAAATAAATAAAAACAATATTTTGATAATGTGTGCTATGCATTTTTGTTTGTCAAGGTACAAGTGAAGAGCTTACTGAACACAAGTCAGAAGAGAATTTGAGCAAAGGGATCATTCAAATAAAAAAATAAATGACACTGTACAAATACAAGGTCAAACAAAACCAAAAAAAAATGAAATCTTGGATAACCCCAACAAAAACCAACACTGAGACCAGGTCTTATTGTCATAAAACTCTCCTGTACAAGTTTTATACTCACACTCAGAAATGGTCCAATCGGACCACTTTATATATGAATACAATGCTCAGATTGGCTGTTTTTCGAGTATGAGTACAAATATCATACTCAAGAGTTTTATAACCATAGCGACATGTGCTTCAAAATATTTTGCACGTTCTGTTCCAGAGATGCCATCTGTTTTGAAGTTTTCATCACCGAAACTAGTAAAGAAACAGAAATTGACAGGTTCATATTAAAAACATTTCTATCATATGTCTTTATGTTTGCCTTATTTATATTACAGAGACCAAGCCATTTAACATCACACAGCCTAGACCTAGAAGTATTCCTATTCCAGAACCTGTAAGTCAAATACCAGTTATTTGTTTATATGATGTAGATTTTAGTTTACTACATAAGTAAAAACTTTTGCAATTTATTATTTGATGCAATAATTTACATGACTAGCCTACCTTTAGTCAGTCACAAAAATATCTACATTTTAAGAATCACATTTTAGTTGGAATGCTGCACTTCTGTTCTACAAACACTTCATCAGTAGAACTCAAGACAATGATACAACATCTAATTGTGAAATGTAATCAAATTAGATTTAATGTAATTATTAATTGATTCTAATTATAAAAAAGGAAATAGACAAATTCTTAATAATCTGATAGAATTTAATGAATAAAACTTGTGGTCTTGAATTTTCTCCTAGAATCATCTGTTATATAGTTTCATGTTATTCTGCCAAAAGTCTGTTAGATAAATAATTAGATCTTTGCAGCAATTGATAAATATAATTTTTTGTTTGATTTTTTTCAGATTCCAAAGTTACAAAAACATAAGCCAGCACCACTGACATTGTATGAGAAGCCTGCTGAGTTTGAGATGATACAGAGGTCTAAGAATGCTAACAGACGTAGAGCAGAGGTATCAGATCCATGTCTATACTGGGTTACAGTGTTTAGTGCCACTTTCAACAATATTTCAGTTATATCGTGGCAGTCTTTTATTGGTGGATGAAACCGGAGTACCCGGAGAAAACCACAGACCTGCCACAAGTCACTTACAAACTTTATCACATAATGTTGTATCAAGTACACCTCGCCATGAGCGGGATTCAAACTCACAATGTTAGTAGTGATAGGCACTGATTGCATAGGTAGTTGTAAATATGGAAAGTTAGATTTAATATTTTCGCCATACAAAATGTATTGTAATACTAAGTCTTCTCCGCCATAGTCTCCATTATAGATGACATTTACATGTTTCTCAGTCATAAAATAATCTATAGTTTATCTGTTACCTGCCTGAAGACTTCAACCAGAGGTCATTATATAAAGTGTTTTGTAGACCAGATACCAAGAAAAATTACATACATGATTCAAAGATAGACTTCTGTGATAAAAGGTGTACATCTGACCATCGATTAGTAGTCAAAAAACTTAATAGAACTTGAAAACTTGATCCAGTTGGTTAGTAACTAAGGCAAGACTGTATTTATTTTTACTGGACACTGCCTTGGCAAGCCTATAGGAATACCAAACTCTGCATATTTATTCCGTGATTTGTTATATAGAGGTACCCTTTATAAGGCAGGTTGGACTGTATTCTTTAATAAATAATTAAACATTGTATCTATTCTCTATGTTTTATCTACAGTATATTCTGTGCTTTTATTTGTTCAATTGTATACTGTTTAACAATTTGTTGTTGTTTATTTTTTCTGATCAAATTGTTGTTGTTGTTTATTTGTAGGAAAGGTTAATAGAAGCTTCAGGAATACGGTTTGCCTGTGCTAATCCTTACAAATCAGAGAAAACTAAGGAAATTATGAGCAATATCATTTCTGAAGAAGAAAGTAAAATAGACTTTGAAAAACACAGAGCTAATCCAGCACCTGCCTTTTTGGTATGTTTATGTGTATTTTAAATATATTTTTAATCTAGGCAATCTGTTGAAAGGCCTTTTTCTTAGTTTTTTTTTTAAATTTAATAAATGTTTATATAAATTTTCTTGGTTTACTTTACATTAACATTGTAGATTTTTCTCTTTGAAAATTCTATCAAATAATGTAACAATTTTATTAGTTTTCTATTTTTTTTAAAAATGTAATGTTAAATAGTTAAAATGTAGATGTTAATGTTTATCTTGCTTAAAACAAATACAATTCAAATTTTATCAGTTATCAATTGACAAGGGATCCTTTCTTGTGATATAAATTTGACCAGTATTTAATTTTTGTTTAGCGATTGATGAAGTTTCGACAGGTTAGATATTGCATGAAAGTTTATACATGATAATGCATGTCATATCAAACCCTAATATATTGTATTTACAATTGTATACATTCATTTTCATTTGCTATGTAACACCATTTCTAATTCCCAACTTGTATAAATCAAAACCATTTAAACACATTTATTCTTTCATATGCATAGCTAGTCTACTGAATTAATAAAGCTTAATGCATGTAAATAATTATAAACATTTCCATAAATAACATTTAAGAATAAATGATTAAATTTATAATCATATTTGGAAAATTGAATGTACATGTATTTGGAAAATTAAGCATTTTGACATTTTTGGAAAATTAAACATTGGAACATTTTTTTTTAGAATTAAACATTCAGGACATTTTGATAAAATAAACATTTGGACATTTTAGAAAAATTAAACATTTGGAAATTTTGGGTAGATTAAACATTTAAAATTTTTAGAGAAAATTAAACATTTAGACATTTTGGGAAAATTAAACATTTGAACATTTTGGAAAAAGTTAACATTTGGACATTTTGGAAAAATTTAACACTTGGAAAAAATAAACATTTGGACATTTTAGAAAAATTTAACATTTTGAAATTAAAAAAAAAAATAATTTCTTTTTTATATTTTGGAAAAATTAAAGATTTGGGAGGTGGGATAGTAAATAATTGTGATTGCAGGTTATAATATCTTTGCTTTTATAGTTAGATAATCCTTTAAATTCCAATATTCTACTCCAAACACAAATGTATATGTTCCCAAAATTTGCAACTAGATATTTTTTACAGTTTTTTTTTTATTTCTACATTGCCAGTTACAATTTTAAAGCATAGAAACAAAGCTGCTTGCTTTCAGCATTAACATACATACTCTTTTATTCAAGTCAACACCTGAGATTTCTGACATGACTCCCTCCAAATGGAGGTCTATTCTTGTAAGTTGAACGACATGTAAATGTGGAAGAAGGTGGTGTTTTATTTTGCTATTTTGTCACATCACTTCATATTGTATCACACATCATATTGTGCATATTTTACTTGTATTTCATATCATATCACTTCATGCTGTACATCTGTTGTCACATCACTTCATTACATTTTTTCTTGTCCAGCTGTGTTATTGTGATTCATTTTGTTTTTATAAATAACTTTTTATGTTAGCTCACCTAAGTCAAAAGGTCAGGTGAGCTTTTGCCATCACTTGGCATCAATCGTCCATCATTCATTGTCAGCTTGTATAGAAATGTTCATCTCTGAAACCACTTCACCAATTTGAAGCAAATTGGGTTAGATTATCCTTAGGTTGTCTGATAATCCTACCAATCATCCAATAATATGGCTGCTGTTACTATTAATAATACATAAGAGAAAACACATATACAGAACCAAGAAAGTCACATTTTTTCACCAAATGAAGTGAAATTTGAAGTGTAGTTACATTTTAATGTGAAGAATGGCATATATTACAGGTTTTGCTGAAAAATAATCTGTTTTGTCGATTTTTTTTCTAAAATAAGCATATTAATCTAATTTTGTAACTGTTAATTATTTTAAGGTTTTATGGTAGAGTTTCCTGTTTATTGTTTAAAAAGGAACAAATCAATACAGCTGAATTATTAAAAACACAAAATCTCCATTTTTTTAGACTTACAAATCATTTAAAATAAATGAAATGTGTTCTAAATGAAGTTTTGGAGTCTTGACTGGCTTCCCTCATGCTAGTCTCCATGTCCTTGATGAGTCTATGTCAGTTTTCCTCTTTGAAAAGGATAAATTACTGTCTCTTACAAACATTTGCAAGGCTTACATTCTAAATACAAAACAGATTCAGACAAACTGTATTTACAGAAAGTTGCAGATGATCGATTTAAAAAAATTATAATAATCAACCGATTTTCGATCATAATCAATGATTGGAACACCACTAATAAATAGTAAACTCATTAATTATACCCCCCGCAAACAAAGTTTGGGGGGGTATATAGGATTCATCCTGTCTGTCTGTCCGTCTGTCTGTCCGCATAGAGGGTACATGGTTTGTCCGTGCAACTCCTCCTACAGTTTTTCTGCTAGGAAGTTTTTATTTTGCAGATCATTTGTACATATATCAAAGATGTGCATGTGGTAAGGATTTTGATTTT
>MJUT01028184.1:0-24779 GCA_002080005.1 Gigantidas platifrons | reverse complement strand
TGGTATTGTCTGGTCAGATAATGTCAGGATGGTATTGTCTGGTCAGATAATGTCAGGATGGTATTGTCTGGTCAGATAATGTCTTCAACAGATGTCAGGATTGTATTGTCTGGTCAGATAATGTCTTCAACAGATGTCAGGATGGTATTGTCTGATCAGATAATGTCAGGATGGTATTTTCTGGTCAGATAATGTCAGGATGGTATTGTCTGGTCAGATAATGTCTTCAACAGATGTCAGGATGGTATTGTCTGGTCAGATAATGTCAGGATGGTATTTTCTGGTCAGATAATGTCAGGATGGTATTGTCTGGTCAGATAATGTCTTCAATTTACCCATGTTCATACATCCCACATTTGGTTTCTACTCAATAACTTAAACTTCGCTGAGACAAATCATTTAAAATGTATACACAAGGTCAGGTACTTTAATGGAAAGGTAATTCGATTTTAAACTTTATTACTTTTTCCATTGTATAGTTATGCCCCTGTTTAATTTAGCTGGAAGTGTTATATGAACATATTCTTCCATTGTTTACTAATAGATCATGTGAATTATTATGCACAAGGTTTTATGTGTATCATACCATGATAATGTACTGTATATGATTATATGTGTTTGTTTTATTTGTTATATGTTTAAATGTATATTGAACTTTTTTTTAGATTAGAAGCCAAGAAAAAATCAGAACCTAAAAAATTTGTACTTCAAGATGAAAAATTGACAGAACTAGAGAGAAAACTACAGGAGAGAAAAGCTCAAAGAATGAAAGAAAGAGAATCGGCCAAATCAGTATCAAATCGTCATTCAGCCAGCAGAACAAAAAGTCTGATAAACCAAAAAGTATGTATGACTTTTTATCTATCACAAGATATCTCACATTGTCTTTCTGATAATATATGATCAGTTATCTTGTTATATTATTGGCACTTCTCTAATGATTCTTATTGGTTTTACACATCAGGTCACAATGTAAAAAAAAAACATGTCAATCTGGAGTGAGTTTTTCACTGAATATTTTGGACTCTGTGTTTCTCTTTTGACAGAAAAAAACTCTGTTCCAAACATAGTTGTAATAGGTATTGAAAAAGGATGTACTGTAAAAATGACATAGAATTAAGTTTCCATGATTTTCCTGTTCTATTTTCATCAAACAATGTACATGTATGTCATATACTTGTTGACTTTTGATTTTTGTAAGTTTTGTACATTGGACCATATGCTTTCATTCTAACGATTCTGGTCATCAGATATATATGATTGAGATACAGTGCTGCTAGATAAATTAAGTATAGGAGAATTCAAACTCAAAGGAAAGGTCAATTGAAATAATTTAGAGGAACGTGAAGTGAAAATCACATTGAGAAGTTTCAAGCAAGGAAGAATCATAAGGGAGATTTGTAATAGAAGATCGCGTTGGTGAAGTTCAAGTGAAAATTATATTGTCCAAGATCAAATGAAAATTATCTTGTTCAAGATCAAATGAAAATTATATTGTCCAAGATAGAATAAAAATTATCTTGTTCAAGATCAAATGCCAAAAAATTATATTGTCCAAGATCAAATGAAAATTATCTTGTTCAAGTTCAAGTGAAAATTATCTTGTTCTAGATTAAGTGAAAATTACATTGTAAAAGTTCAAGTTAAAGTCATTTCAGAGAAGATCAGTGAAAATCATGTTGGGGAAGATCAATTGAAAATCATGTTGGGGAAGTTCAATAAAAAATCATGTCAGGGAAGTTCAATTAAAAATCATGTCGGGGAAGTTCAATTAAAAATCATGTTGGGTAAATTTGAGTGAAAATTAGAGGAAGTTGAAGAAAGTAAGAACTATATAGGAGGTTTATGGGAATTAAAAAGTCATATTGTGGAAGGTCAAGTAAAAATATAGGAAAGTTCAAGTGAAAACTATGTAGGGAAAACCCAAAGGCATTGATTTCAAAATTTTATTTTTTTTTATTTGTAGAGAGCACTTGAAGAAAACAGATGGCGAGAGTTGGAGTTAACACAAGAAAGAGCTGCTAAACTAATGGATGGCAGTTTAGGGAAGAGTAAATCAGGGAGTCGACTAGCTTCTAACTTACTAATGGCTCAGTGATTACAATAATCAGACATTGTACAGATAATATTCCTGTTTTTTCTGAATAATTTTTTCAGAAGCAGATTTCCACCTTGTATCAGTATTTTTGTTGTCTGTGATAAACATTTAAATAACTATGTGTTTATTCTACCCCTGCTGTTAGACAACAAAGAGAGGTCAGTATAACTATAGTGTGTCTGACATATATCTTTCAGCTAAAAAATGGAGTTTCCTTTCTTTTCTTATCAAAATAAAGGTGGGGAACAATACCAATATTGATCAGGAGTCTGGTATTTGATTCACTTTGACAAATATCTGGGTTTTGCCACTTTCATTTTGTATTTTCTCTGCTTAAGAAGCAGGGAATTATAAAACTTGTTTTATAATTCCCTGCAAGATGTGACAAGGCTAGAAAAATGTGTCGTGTATAAAATGTATGCTGAAGGCTATTGCCTCAGTGAGATAGCATTATGAAAAAACTTTTGTTTGTCTGTGTAGCAAAAAGCTGACATACATGTTTGTATTATTGTCACAGTATTGTTCTGTTTGTATTATTGTCACAGTATTGTTCATCAGTAATTCTTATTACCAAATTTGATAGAATTTCACTAAACTACATCTCATTCCTTTTCATAACTTACTTACATGAATAAATAAAATGAAAAACAAAAACACACACCAACAGAATCGTTATAAAATCCATTCAGAAAATTGTAGAAAATGAGAAAGAAAAATCTAACAACTAATTTCTTTAAGATTCTACAAGTCCCTGCTGAGGCCTCCTACCAATTTGTTATTTAAGTGTTAAATAGGTCAACATGTAACATGTATCTTTTCATCCTACTTCCCCCAACATGTAATGGATATTTTGTTGTATATTTACCTGCCAGTTGTATTTATGATACTGTAAATTCAGAAATTATTGCGATTCCTCAACCGCCGACAAAATGCGAGGTTTAATTATTGCGATGTGCCAAGATAAAGAAGAAAAAAAATCGATGTAAATTTTTATCTAAACGTGCGTTTTCGTTTTCGTATTTGTATGTCGTTAATCCCCTTGTAAGCCACTGTCATGTTTACCTTTAATTAAAGAGAATACACATTTTCCTTTGTACACAAATTTTTCACGTGATTGAGAATCTAGAAAGCTTTCCACATGTTGTAAATGTATTATCGATCAAAGCGTGCTTGTGGGGATCTAGAAACGTTTGTAACAGTTGAACTTTAGTCACGTGCCGAGTCGACATTAATTGAACACACGAAGGCTTGGGGCTTGGTTTGGGTGATACAAAGGTTAATGAAATTTCAAAGAAAAATCAATTGAAGTGTACAAAATAAATAAGTAAACAAAACCGGCAGTTTAAAAGAATTATGGCTTGTATGAATCTTTTATTGGCACAAGCTCAGTTTTCCAATCAAATTTTAGTCGGCTATTTTTCAAAGTGATATTTTAAAATAAAATATTGCTCAATTAAAAATACGGTAATTAGAAATTAAAAAAATGCCATAAATAGATGAATTTTTGGGAGAGCAATCATTAACGTTTCAACATGTCTATGTGGAAGTTTGTCACTAAGAAACGCGCTCCAGATGACATTGTTTTACGTCTACTAGACCCTGCTAAAGCTACAAGCAAAGAAGCTGCTGATTAAATGAAAGCTGCTAATACCGAGATCTGGCATTTATCAACACAGTTTTTATATATTTAGATTGATGAGAAACTAAAATATTTTTTATCTACCCTTACGACGGAAAAACATAGAATGAAAGTGACAAGTCATTATTTTGAAAAACATTGAAACACAGATGTTTAAATACACACTTTATTTTGTCCCTAGACATATTTACACAGGAAATTGTAATCAAAACAATCAATAAACATGTACACGCTTCGCCGCTTCCTAGGTGTCAGTAATCTGTAACATGCACCTGTCGATCTTACCTGTGCAAGAAAAGGGAGATAAATCAAACAGAAACTGGGTAACAGAATGAACATTAAAAATGGAAGGTTTAATTATTGCGATCGCCGACCAGTCACATTTTTAGCATTAATAAAAACATCGCATTCATTTCTGAATTTACAGTAGATGTATTGGACATGTATCGTCTCGAGAATGGACATGATTTGAAAAAGAATTTTTCAGAAACAATTTTATATTGTTTTTATTTTACATAGCCGTCCAAGTTTATTTTATGTTTACATAAATTGTTTTATTTTGTGACTATTTATTAAACTATTTTTTTAATTCAATTCCTTGTTGTTATATATTAGACAATGTGATAAAGGGATGCAGTCTTTTTTCCTGATCATATTAGTTCAACTGACCTGATAGGTCATGTGATCTATTGTTAAAACATTGGTACTGTTGTCACGGTCACCTGCAAATTGTTCAAATGTCAGACGTTGATTTCCAAAACCATTGAACTAACTGGAAGTTACTAGTTAATATTGATTAGGCTCTTTACAAAGATTAACTAACTGGAAGTTACCTGTTAATATTGATTAGGCCCTTTACAAAGATTAACTAACTGGAAGTTACTAGTTAATATTGATTAGGCCCTTTACAAAGATTAACTAACTGGAAATTCATACATGTGATAGCTCCCGTATTCTGTGGGACTCTCCCGGATTCGACCCTTCAAAATGCAAGTCCCAGAATTGGTAGAAAATCTCCTGGATTCATAATCTTTGTCAAAAAGTTGAAATTACGTCCAATCTATCGACTTCCGGTATCGATTTTACCTAGGTACTTTCCCTGTGTTTATAAATTAGCAACACATCAGCTGATTACACCTGTCAATCTACCTGTTAATCTACGACGCTTGGGTGATTTTGTATTGATTTTCAGCAATTAAATCTTAAAAACTAATCACTTTGTTTGTTTAATAGTAAAGTTTTTGACAGGGGTTTGGAATTTTTGAAATGGCTTCTCGTAAAAAACACTCGTCATGTCCCGATGGACCAGCTAACCCTAAGAAAATTAAATACGCCTGCAAATTTAAAAAAAAGTGGAAAATAGAATTTGACTGCATCACCAATAGTGATAAAGGGGAATCATATGTGTACTGCACAGTATGCAATTTGCATTTTGGTATCACATACGGAGGTAAAAACGATGTACAAAGACATGTTACATCAACAAGTCATAAGCAGAATTCCGTTTGCGTCGATAAGAACAAGAAATTGACAGACATTTTCTTGAAAAAGACAACTACTAAGTAAAAGTTGTTGATAAATACGTCGATAAAAAATCTCCCTGATCAGACCCCCAATCTCCTGGTTTTTGAAGGCAAATCTCCCGCAAAGACCTGCTGACATTATCACATGTATGGAAGTTACTAGTTAATATTGATTAGACCCTTTACAAAGATTGACTAACTGGAAGTTACTAGTTAATATTGATTAGGCCCTATACAAAGATTAACTAACTGGAAGTTACTAATTAATATTGATTAGGCCCTTTACAAAGATTAACTAACTGGAAGTTACCTGTTAATATTGATTAGGCCCTTTACAAAGATTAACTACCTGGAAGTTACTAGTTAATATTGATTAGGACCTTTACAAAGATTAACTAACTGGAAGTTACTAGTTAATATTGATTAGGCCCTTTACAAAAATTAACTAACTGGAGGTTACTAGTTAATATTTATTAGGCCCTGTACAAAGATTAACTAACTGGAAGTTACTAGTTAATATTGATTAGGCCCTTTGCAAAGATTAACTAACTGGAAGTTAGTACCGGTAGTTAATATTGATTAGGCCCTTTACAAAGATTAACTAACTGGAAGTTACTAGTTAATATTGATTAGGCCCTTTACAAAGATTAACTAACTGGAGGTTACTAGTTAATATTGATTAGGCCCTATACAAAGATTAACTAACTGGAAGTTACTAGTTAATATTGATTAGGCCCTTTACAAAGATTAACTAACTGGAAGTTACTAGTTAA
The DNA here is from genome assembly GCA_002080005.1 of Gigantidas platifrons. NCBI lineage: Eukaryota > Metazoa > Mollusca > Bivalvia > Mytilida > Modiolidae > Gigantidas > Gigantidas platifrons. The sequence continues at coordinate 18,746 of MJUT01028184.1, read as the reverse complement.
TATTGATTAGGCCCTTTACAAAGATTATTGTTTTTCATGCTTATTATAAATTCAATACACGTTAGAGATAACCTAAGGGGCAATCAAGAATGGACAATCCAGAGACGGGCAGCATTCAACTCAAGACACGAAACAAAGACAAACAAAACAATAAACGCAACTCAGAAAAAAATGAGTAATACAGACCTCACCAATAAACAGAGAGTGAGCCCAGGTGCTTGTGAAGTGTCAGCAGTTCCTGTCTCTTGACATAGTATTTAAAACAAAAAAACACAAGAAAATTAAAATGTTGAGCAACAGACTCCTCCAGAGAAAGCCATGGATGAAGCCATGTACTCGCGAAAAGTATTTAAAACAAAACAAAAAACACAACAAGAAAACTAAAAAGTTGAGCAACACAGACCCCTCCAGAAAGCCATGGGTGAAGCCAGATACTCACGAAAAGTAAACAGTTTCTGTTTCTTATAAGGCATGTACTATTGAGTAGATTCAACTAAGATCCATAAAAAGTCGTCTTCTTTACCATGAATTCTTCTTTTCAAACAAGAGTGTTTTTTTCGTCATTATATAGACTTGATTGAACACAAACTGTATAAATAAACAGGTGAGCGATACAGATTCAAGTGATCCTCTTGTTCTTTGGGTTTCTTTTATAGTCGCCATGGACTTTTCATTTTTCTAACATGCATTCTGTATTGTCCAATGAGAATATTTTGTCTCGTCTGTTTGACTTTATGTTTCATTGTGTTGTTTCATCTCTGGTCTGGTTGATTTTCAACCGCTTTGGTGGTGTAATGGTAAGCGTGCTCGTATAGAGTGCTGTAGATCGTGGGTTCGATTCCCGATCGGTTCAAACCAAAGACTATAAAATTATTATTTTTGCTTCTTCGCTAATCACGCATCACTAAGGGGAAAAAGCAAAGACTGGTTGGCTCGGGATTAGCACAATGTGTCCGAGTAGGGAGACATGTCTATCTGCGGACTGTTGTTTCGGTGAGCTAGCACTATTAAAATCCAACTCAGCGTATTGGTCTAGTACAAAGCAGACCTCATCACCATCTCATTGAAAATTAAATTGTTCTCGCCATGATATAGCTGAATAATTGCTGAGTTGGCGTTAAATACCAATCACTCACTCATGCTTGATTTTATGTTTCAGTGACTTGTTTTGTCTGAGTTTGATATCTCCCTGTGTTATTATTTGTTGTACAATCCCCTCTGTATATTATTGTACAAACTTTAAACTCCCTTTGTAATGTCTGGTACATGTACTGTTCCATCTGTGATGTCATGTACCCTCTCTGTAATTTCTTATACATGTACGTAAACCTCTGTGGTTTCCATACTGTACCCCTTTTTCTGTGATTTCTCGTACTACCCCTCTGTGCTTTATTGTACTGACCCCCTCACTTTTTTCTGTGATTTCTCGTATTGCACCTCTATGCTTTATTGTACTGACCCCCCTCACTTGTTTTCTGTGATTTCTTGTATTGAACCTCATTGCTTTATTGTACTGACCCCCCCCTCACTTGTTTTCTGTGATTTCTTGTATTGTACCTCATTGCTTTATTGTACTGACCCCCCCTCACTTGTTTTCTGTGATTTCTTGTATTGTACCTCATTGCTTTATTGTACTGACCCCCCTCACTTGTTTTCTGTGATTTCTTGTATTGTACCTCATTGCTTTATTGTACTGATCCTCCTCACTTGTTTTCTGTGATTTCTCGTATTGCAACTCATTGCTTTATTGTACTGACCCCCTCACTTGTTTTCTGTGATTTCTTGTATTGTACCTCATTGCTTTATTGTACTGATCCTTCTCACTTGTTTTCTGTGATTTCCTGTATTGTACCTCATTGCTTTATTGTACTGACCCCCCTCACTTGTTTTCTGTGATTTCTTGTAATGTACCTCATTGCTTTATTGTACTGACTCCCCTCACTTGTTTTCTGTGATTTCTTGTATTGAACCTCATTGCTTTATTGTACTGACCCCCCTCACTTGTTTTCTGTGATTTCTTGTATTGAACCTCATTGCTTTATTGTACTGTCCTCCTCTGTGTACATGTATGTTACAATGTATAATAGAAGGAAATCTGAACAATTATCAATGCAAACGATTATATTTTATAAAGTAAGAAATACAAAAATATGACATCATTTTCAGGCGTCCAATCTTGTAACTACTGTCTTTTAATATCCTTTTTTACCTGTGACAAAGAAAACAGATAATGTTGCTTAGTAATAATAATGTATACTAAAATCTATTACTAATTGTCATATCATTGTTGCTCTGATAATCCATACCAGAGAGAACTGAAGGGATAATCAAAAATGGACAAATCAGAGACACTGACAACATTGGGCACACAAGATACAGAGCGTGACAAATGAACAAGAAACTTTTTCATTCCAAACTAATCGATTTCATTACTACAATGGATATTATGATTAAATCAATGGAATGATAAATTACAAATATATGTACCAGTATACTCTCAAACATTGCATATAAAATATTCGAATTTGGTTATTTTAGCTTTTATCTGTTCCACCGGAGATATTCCCCAACAGTGACAAATGGCAAGTTTTTATTTTCCTTTCGCCAATGGTTTTCAGATTTCTAAGCAGTGTCATATGTTATGATTCCAGCGTTATGCCCTTGTTTACTTCAACTGGGGACAGGGTCATCCTAGTGCCCAATATTATATGATTGACATCAAACATCAACGCATTCCAATATTTCAGTAGTTTTGAAAATGAATGAGATTTGTTTTTTTCAGGAATGATTGTTTTTTGTACATTTCACTAAATATTGAGTGTTTGTTATAGTTCTGAGTACATATAACAGTATAGCTATAATATACACATACTACCAGACTAAATATTGAGTGTTTGTTATAGTTCTGAGTACATATAACATTATAGCTATAATATACACATACTATCAGACTAAATATTGAGTGTTTGTTATAGTTCTGAGTACATATAACAGTATAGCTATAATATACACATACTACCAGACTAAATATTGAGTGTTTGTTATAGTTCTGAGTACATATAACAGTATAGCTATAATATACACATACTACCAGACTAAATATTGAGTGTTTGTTGTAGTTCTGAGTACATATAACAGTATAGCTATAATATACACATACTACCAGACTAAATATTGAGTGTTTGTTATAGTTCTGAGTACATATAACATTATAGCTATAATATACACATACTACCAGACTCGCATGCCATATAATTAGCATCATTATTAGCTGTAACGTTTAACATCGATGGTCGTTAGGTTTGCATTATCGAGTTAATTTTATTTTATATGTTAAATCTCCTATTTAATCCTGGTTGCGGTTTGGCGTATTGTTTGTTTGTTTGTATTTTTTTTTTTAATATTTTCGCTGCCCATGTTAACAGTATATGTTTTATAGAATATAACCTACTAACTAAATAAAAGTAGACACATGTATTAAAGGGGCTCTTCAACGAAGATTTATTTAACAAATCATTAACACGGAATATACGGGAGAAAATAGGTAATGCCCACACATCGCGTTGAAGACATCCACTTTCCACTTCGTATCAACATGTTATGCCAAGCGGCCATATCACAAACATTTTTCTTTATTATTGTGGAACTGAACAACCTTAAACTTCAAAGAAAGGTGCCGAAGAAAAGATGGCGAGGTTAAACGAAATAATACATTATGCTGTAGTTGTTACTTTTATCACCAGACACATTTTGGTCTATGTCAAAGCATAGTGTGTTTAACAACTCTGCAATTTTATTATGTTATGAATAATATGAAATTCCTATACATTCTTTTTAAATTCGCCTTGAACCACAATATTCTCAGTTTTACCAAGGTAAAGTGATCTTACCTGTACAAAGACAAAGATAAGCCGTTCGCTTCTCACGATGACACAGCCTATGTTTAAAAAAATTGGATTTTGTACACATTCAATATCACAAAAGGATTATATGTCACGAAGCACAAACACACGTGGTATCTTTTTGACAAATTGATAACAATATAGAGAATGCATACCAGATGTGTGGCTCCTGTTCTGGCTGTTAGCTCTAAACTAAAATAATGTATGAAAAATAGTTACCATATCCTCCGTATCCTCCACCATGACCACCGTGTCCACCACCATAACCTCCATATCCTCCACCATAACCTCCGTATCCTCCACCATGACCACCGTGTCCACCACCATAACCTCCATATCCTCCACCATAACCTCCGTATCCACCACCATAACCTCCGTATCCACCACCGTAACCTCCATATCCGCCACCATAGCCTCCGTATCCACCATATCCGCCACCATAACCTCCATATCCGCCACCATTGCCTCCGTATCCGCCCACGATTATTACTTTACCACCTCCACCGTATCCACCACCATAACCTCCACCGTATCCACCACCATAACCTCCACCGTATCCACCACCATATCCACCATAACCTCCACCGTATCCACCGCCGCCTCCGCCATATCCATAACCGTTGGCAATACCAAGAAGTGCAAGCAGCAAACACAATACAACCTTCATTCTGAAATATAATGGTGATATTTTTCAATGTTCATTTAACTGGAATTAGAAATTATTAAAACAAGCAAACAAACAAACGACATGACTGATGTTTTCGACAATCATCTGGCATACAAATGGAGTTATATAATTGAGTGTGTACGACGGGTTTCAGAATAACATTCACCACGTGCATACACAACCAAAAGTTTAGAAAACCATCTGAGAGCAAGAATAAACATCTGGTGTGATAGTACACTCGAAACGTGACATCACACCAATATCACATCGCTTGAGAAACTTCAATTTTATTTTATTTTATTGTAACTCCATTTCCATATATTTATATAGAATTCAATATATGCAGTAAACTGATAAATTACCGATTAAACAACAAATTATTTACCATCCATAAGAAATGGCATATACATGTACTCGGTAATGAATACAAACTTATATTCTGCTGGGGTGAAATATAATGGCGAATCCTGTAATTCGATTGATTAATCAAACCGGGGATGTGTCGCCTGCTAGTAAACAAAAATGGCAAAACGATTTCCTAGGACGGACAATAAATTATGCTTTTATTATTTTTCAAATTTAGATACCCAACACTGCGGAAATGGACGGCCCTTTTCTATATTTTAGTAATGGTAATTTGTTCTCAGGAAAAGCGTCACACTTTTAGGTCGTATTTTAGTGTTAGTTTAATCGGAACACTCCAGTAGAATATAATTGTTATTCGGGATTCACAGGGGATACGGGTTCATATTCTCCGTGAAGATCCCGTATAATATCTACAATTCTCCTGGGCTCTGGTTTAAACACATTTAATTTGGTTGCTTCGCCAAATCAATAAACCACTGAAAATTAATGTTAGTGGTTTCCATCTATTGAACACATTGTGAGATTTTGTCCATGCTTGCATTGAATTTTGATAAAACAATGCATGCTTGTTTAAATTTAAGGATGAGATATTTGAGCAATTTCAAAAGTTTAATTAAATTTCAAATTAAATCTACTCAACCAATATTTACCTATAGCATTCCAACTCTTAATGGGTTCATTAATAATGCGATGAAGAAATGTTCATCCGTTACTGTCAATGTAGGAATCTAGATTAACCATTCTCATGCCAACATTTTCTATATCTTAACAACATACATTTCTTTCAATCTGATCAACTTTCCCATCCCATATAAAATCCCTAATTAATGTTTCAATTTCTTTTTTAAATTTACCAGGAATACCCTTCATTTTAATTTAAATCCACAATAGGATATCAAAAGATTTTTCAATATTATGGTTTTACCTTTGTAAGTAAGTTTTCTGCTTTTTCCAAACTTGTACACAATATTATATTCTATTAATGATGTCCTTTCAAATTTTATTATTGTCAACATTGTAACCATGGTATACCCTAAAAGTTTTTACATTTTCCTTAGTCCATGATATGTTATTAAATTTGGTTTTCTATTGCGAGCGACCGCATCTGTGGTGTAATGGTTAGCGTGTTCGCCTCGAGTGTGGTATATCGTGGGTTCGAACTCCGGTTGGGTCAAAACAAAGACTGTCAAATTGGTATTTGTTGCTAAGCACGCATCATTAAGAATAAAGAGCAATGACTGATTGGCTAGGAATCAGGATAATGTGTCCGAGTGATGCGACATGTTTATCCGCGGACGGTTTCAGTGAGCTATCGCTACAAAAAATCAAATTAAGCGTGTTGGTCTAATACAAGGCGTACCTCATCGTCATCTCAATTAAAATTAGCTTGTTCTCGCCATGATATAGCTGAAAAATTCTAAGTTGGCGTTAAACAACACACACTCATTCTATTGCGAGCAGCGCCATAGAAATAGCTTTTGCTTTATTATAGTTAACTCTTGATCGGATGCCATTTCATATTTTGAAAGTACATTAAACGATTTTTCGACATAATGTTCATATTTGTTGAAAAATTGGGTGTCGTCTGTAAACATACTAATTTTGTTTTCTAATTCAGCCCAACCTGGCAATTTGATCCACTTTATGTAATTTTTTCCGGCTTGCAATTTTTAAATTAGAGGTGCGACGGGAACCCCCTGTCTACATGAGCGAGATCCAAAGAAATGTTTTTAAACAAATCAATTGTCTTAATAGATGTTGTAGCACTTTTAACTAACATTTTAATCTACTCCCTAAATTTGTCACCCAGGTCGAATGCTTTTAACACGAAGTCTACCAACTTTTTTTTTAATCTTATTTTGTTATTTCTTTATTTTAAAGAAGTTATTCTAATTTGAGAATTAGCATTAATGTTATTTATTATCAGTTTGTTCACATGTCTTACCTAGTATTTGTCTTCTAGATATTTGTGTATCTACTAATTTCTAACTAGTAACCGTTTAAAGCGAACAATAATAGTATAATACAGTTTATCCTAGACAGTACATTGAAAAAAAATTACTTACTTTCTTTTGTCTTGTTATTACTGTCCACTTCAAGTCAGTGACGAGGATTGAAAAATGAGCCCTTTTATACCATCTTAGGTGCAAAAAAAATACACAACATAATTAAGATAAATAACGACCATAAACCAAGACATGACAAATGACCTATCACACATTTTGATTATTTTTGAAATGTCGATGATCGATGGTGAACCAAAATGAAAAAAATCTCCATATAAAATTGATGCATTTTAACCACAATGATGAATTCCGCAGTAAAAAAACACTTTAAATTTGAATGCAATAATAGTAAGCATTCATAATTCATAATAGATCTTAACAGATTACAGTTATAGCTGTATCATTTTATGGCTGGAACGTGACAAAATAAAGAGGTAAGTGAAAGGGCTGAAGAAACCAGGAGAGATGACATTCTACAAAATAAAGAGGTAAGTGAAAGAGGCTGAAGAAACCAGGAGAGATGACATTCTACAAAATAAAGATGTAAGTGAAAGAGGCTGAAGAAACCAGGAGAGATGACATTCTACAAAATAAAGAGGTAAGTGAAAGAGGCTGAAGAAACCAGGAGAGATGACATTCTACAAAATAAAGAGGTAAGTGATAGAAGCTGAAGAAACCAGTAGAGATCACATTCTACAAAATAAAGAGGTAAGTACATTGTATTAAACATCAAGTGTATAGTTTGTGCCTATCACCACTAAAGTTGTGAGTTCGAATTCCACCCATGGCGAGGTGTATTCGATACAAGACTATGTGATAAAGTTTGTCAGTGACTTGCGATAGGTCGGTGGTTTTCTCTGTGGGTATGACGGAAACCGTCCAATAAAACTGTGATAGCCTGTATTTTAATCATTTTATAAGTTTTTGTATTTCTAATATTTTTCAGTATTGTCATTGGTAATAATTTAATTAAACGGAATTATTTAGTTACTTTCTTTTATTACAGATTAATTACAAAGTGTAATTAAGTATGTTGATATTATTTTGATTAATTGATTTTACTATAGACCTGTTTGACGGACATGACATAATCACGGACTGGTTCTACTATATTTAACTCTAATCATTTCTATCCATGGTTCGTTGAACCGCACTCTTACTTTATCTTCATTGGTCACTTCTATTTTTGGCGGTAAATTCCTTTGTCATTGTCTTTAATTCTATACGACACCATATTGCTTTTGATATATCTCTGTGCAACATTGAAATTTAGAGCTGGAATTCAGAAGTTGAAATCTAATATTTGGAGAACTTATTTCTTTTCTAAGGTCAGTTACTTTCTTTTCTAAGATCTAATATGATACTAAATGTCCGTATTCATAATTTTATCCTGTATGAATGGATTGTAATGAAATTGTATGAATTTGAATACGAGTCATCTGAATGATAGTTGAAAGTGTAAAATAAATGATAAACTTGACTACAGATTAAACCTTTTAAATTTTGTAAATAATGCTTATATATCAAAGTTGATAATTTAAATTAACAAATGAACTGTTAATTAAATTAATTATCTTAACAAGTTTACTGTTAAGAATGTCGGAGGAGTGAGAGCGGTTAAGATTTTAAAACAGATAAATGGTAAACAGAATTTATAAACAGTAATTAATAAGAACAGCCGTGTGTGTATTTTTGTTTATTAAAATGTCATGTATATATTAAACAGTCAGGTAAAATAACTTTTGTTATACAGGTAAAATTGAATTGATTTCACCACCCATGGAGATCTACATGTAATCAAGAAATCCTTTACACCTCATGTGAGGTAAGAATCAGTGTATTCTATTTTACTGTTGCTTTGATTTTGTTTTGTTTTGTTTTGCTTCGCTTTTATTAATTAAGTTAGTTAATAAGTTATTTAGCTTATTGCATTAATTGGTGTACGAAGCTTATGCTGACTTTGCATATTATGATGCTCATTACATTTTGTTCATTTTTAATATCACATTATATTTACATTTTCACATTTATTGTATAGGAATATATATTGCGGAAAATATGATGTACATGTATATATGCACGTAAAGAAATATTTGTATTTGCTTGCTTCATCATTCTGAACATGTTGATGAATTCATGACCCCCAGGTCACCTTTAATATAAATTGGGTAATTTAGTTACCTTGTATTGTATTTATCTACTGTAATCATGAATTGATAATATATTAGAAAGAGTTATCTTTCTTTTCATTGACTTTGTATTTACATTGTATATTTGCAAGGATATTATTCATTATGAATATATATTATGAGTCTAAGAAAATAAAAAAATAGAAGAACCCTACAGTACATAGTTATTATTATTTGGAGGAGGAAAACTAATAATACTACAAAATTTACCTTCATGATATAATCGAAATATTGTTAAAAGTGGCGCTAAGCACCACAATCCTAACCCTAGAAACAATAAATGTTCTTAAGAAATAAATCATGGAAGCCAGAATGTGTTGGGAGTTTTAACATGGATTGGCGGATATTAGTATTTTATCCCGAGCCAGTAGCGAGGGATACAATTTACTAATATTCGCAAATCCATGTTAAAACTCAAAACACATTCTGGCTTCCATGATTTATTTCGATTCTGATATGTCTAAGAGTACAAATACGGTAGTATACTTTGATTGGATGACGGCAATTCATACACACGCTTGCGGAAAATGTCGCACACAATTTATGTAACTCGAATAATACTGCGCCCTCTATCGGCATTATTCGGGTCACAATTTATGCTGCCAATGGAAACGTCAGTCACATTCATCGGCGCATGTGCTAATGAGATAATACGAAGAAATAATTCTGTTTTTTTTAACAAAGGGAAAGAGTGAGGTCATGTTAGAATAATTCATAATGCACCTTATTATGAATTAGTACATTTATTGTTTGTAGGGTTAGGGTTATGGTGCTTAGCACCACTTTCAACAATATTTCGGTTATATTTACGGACAGAAGGAATAATTGCAGCAGCTAAAAAGGGGATATAATGGGTAGGGTTAAATCATTTTACACAACCAACATTCACCTGTAATAAGGTTAACACCAGTCTACTTTTTACCAATTCTATACATTCCACCAATGTGATGTAGCTATAGGGTCAGCTTTGGATTAGTTCTAATAATAAAGCCCTAAATGCTTGCTTACTCGCAAGGGTTTTAACGGGATGCCATTACACGTAATGGAGCAGCCGCAGAGATTTTTTGCGCTCGCTTACAGAGTTTCTAACACCTGCATTTATCAATAATAAGACATAACCTTTCCATTTGTCCACTATTATAACAAGTTTTATTACCTACCAGTATTTTAGAATGTAATTCCCACAAAATAAAATTCGTTTACCAACTACATTTTGAATTTGATCATTTGTGGTCATTTTCCGGTCAAAGCCTCACTTTCATAATTTTTGGATGCCATATTTGTCGATTTGAGGCGTGAATGTTTACATCAGCTGTAGTAAATATACTAAATATCGTAGTAGAAATACCATATTTAGAAAAGCTCCGCCTTCCGTAGTTTCGGTTATGGCGAACGATAGATAAATTTGAACTTGTTTGTTGTTACTTTTGAAAAGCATACATTTTTCAGCCAAACCGATTTAACAAGGACTGGGATCATCAGTAATAGTTATAATGAAATGTTAGAAGCGTAAATAGTGAATTTGTATGTTCAACTGCAATATATTTCTTTGCTCCATTGTGACGAATGGCACCGCTTTGTAGCTCCGCCGAGACACAAGTTTGTCACAGGAGCTACATTATTGCAGCTAGCTTTGGATCAGAATGTTTTAGTATATCTTTATTAATGATATACAGAACAATGTTATCTATTTAAAATTTAACCCAAATGTGTCTTGAATATTGTTCCAAGTCGTTGATGCAGTCATCCAGGGAATCAGTGTGAGTTTCCAGGTGATAAGATAATTCCACCTGGAAATTAGAAATGTGTTCACTTGTAATGGATGGAAGCTTCAACATTTCATTGACAAGCCATTTTACTGTTTTCATCCTAGAGTATACTGTATAAAAATTCAGTGATATTAGAATCATCAACTCTATCCCTACTGATATCAAGAAGGAATGAGGTTATAACTTTCTGATTGTATATACAGTCGTTTTTATTTACTAACTTTCTTTAAAATATTTTCAGGCTAAAGACACTTTAGAACCAATATTAAAACACAGATTAGAACAAACAAAAGCAGCAGATACTAGGTAATGTAATGACCATGTCCGGTCAAACTATGATACTAGTATATGATATTTAGCACTAAGAATAGAAATATCTGTCAGTTTAACCTTCCTGATCTACTATGACTGACCCAATTTTCGTTCCAAAGGTGTTTGTTTTAGAACAGATTTCACTATATTACAGTCCCAAGAATTTGTTTTCATCAGACAGCCTTCACTATTGTACTGTCTCAATGGTATTTGGTTGAGAACAAATTTTGCTATGTTAGCTCCAAAAGGTATTTTAATGGTTAAGAAGGTATCAATATTCTACATGTCCTAAGAAGTTTTCGTTAGACAGCCTTCACTATTATTCTGTAACAGTGGTGTTTGGCTTAGGCAGGTTTCAATATTCTATGAGTTACAAGAGTATTTAGACAATGACAATGAATAAAATGAATAATTACATTGATCATGACAACACTATATTATGTATAAAGATCAATATCAGGACTCAGCATTCTTTCATTCTTTACAAAAATGCTGTTCACCCTGTTAGTTATATGTGGAGGTCAAATTTTACTCACATGTAGAAAACATTTTCATGACTACATTATTTCACTTAGAGGGGAGGTTTTACACTCAAGAGAATACTTTACACTGACCACTGTTTATTGGAAGTACCTTTACCAAACCAGAAAAGTGGATTGTCATGTGTTAGAGGTATCAATTTTACCTCTGTTTCTACAATTTTATGAATGGATTTGGTAAATGTTCAGATTGTGTGGTATTTTTTTTTAATTTTTTTTTTTTATTATTAATGAATAAACATTAGTAAAAGTTTGAGTGAATAAAGTTACAGTAAAAGAGTTTAAACAAACAACCTCAAGTCGCACACGTGTATCTGTTTGTTACATTTTGTTTGACATTTCTGGTAGAAAATATATTTCACTTAGAAAAACATATGTACAGATGGAAACCGTTTTTGATTTTCGGTAACCAACCTGTGTTCAGACGTAACTGAAATGTTTTGGGAAAGGTCTAAAAAAAAGTTTTGCATTCACAATGCTGTAATGTGTTTCAGAAGTTGAAATGTTTTGAAAATATAAAGTTAACGTGTTTTCGATAAAACTTTTTAGCTGAAATAATTGGTGTATGTTCTTGTGATGAGCTTACCTTAACTGTTGTTCAAGAATTACAATTGTATCAGACACATTCTTGAACAACAGTTACACGCCAGAAATTGGACGATGTGTGAATGTACCATGCAATTTCGAAATACCTCAATATCTTCTTGAAACATTTTAAAGGTACATCTGAACTCACTATTGATTATGATATTTGTAATTGAATAGTAAACAAATCCATGATTATTCCTAATCTGGGTGTATGTAAAGGTACATCTGAACTCATTATTGATTTTAAGAGGAAAGTATATCTTTCCAGATACATGTGGAAGTCTTGAATCTGGTCTTTTCAATTTCTTGTTGTCGACCAGGATTACAGAGAATTTCTTTATATCAGAATTCATTTTTACAGTGATATTTGGGAATCTCAATCAATGATTTCCCAAATTCTTTGCCATCTTAATAAAAGCTTTGTCTTCATGTTTTATGCATCAAGAGCTTCATTCTGGCTTCAACAGATGTCAGGATGGTATTGTCTGGTCAGATGATATCAATATGGTATTGTCTGGTCAGATAATGTCAGGATTGTATTGTCTTGTCAGATAATGTCAGGATGGTATTGTCTAGTCAGATAATGTCAGGATGATATTGTCTGGTCAGATAATGTCAGGATGGTATTGTCTGGTCAGATAATATCAGGATGGCATTGTCTGGTCAGATAATGTCTTCAATTTACCCATGTTCATACATCCCACATTTGGTTTCCGCTCAATAACTTAAGCTTCGCTGAGACAAATCATTTGAAATGTATACATAAGGTCAGGTACTTTAATGGAAAGGTAATTAGATTTTAAACTTTATCACTTTTTCCATTGTAGAGTTAAGCCCCTGTTTAATTTAGCTGGAAGTGGGGGCATCCATGTTATATGAACATATTCTTCCATTGTTTACTAATAGATCATTTGAATTATTATGCACAAGGTTTTATGTGTATCATACCATGATAATGTACTGTATATGATTATATGTGTTTGGTTATTTGTTATATGTTTAAATATATCTTTGACTTTTTTTTTTTAGATTAGAAGCCAAGAAAAAATCAGAACCTACGAAAGTTGTACTTGAAGATGAAAAATTGACAGAACTAGAGAGAAAACTACAGGAGAGAAAAGCTCTAAGAATGAAAGAAAGATAATCTGCCAACTCAGTATCAAATCGTCATTCAGCAAGCAGAACAAAAAGTCTGATAAACCAAAAAATATGAATGACTTTTTAGCTATCACAAGATATCTTACATTGTCTTTCTGATGAAGGGGCCCGGGTGGCTCAATGAGCTAGGTCGCTGGATCTAACAACTCATACAAGCCTATCACCAATACGGCGTGGGTTCGCGCCCGGCTTTGTAAATTACAAAAAAGGGTGCACTCGACTCGCAACCGCAAGTGATAAAGTTTACCAGTTGCTTGCCCATGGTCGGTGGTTCTCTCCGGGTACTCCGGCTTCCTCCACCACTAAATCTGGTCGCCATGATATAGCTGAAATATTGTTGAAAGTGGCGTTAAACACCAAAAATCAATCAATCAATCAATCTTTCTGATGATATATGATCAGTTATCTTGTTATATTATTGGCACTTCTCTAGTGATTCTTATTGGTATTACACATCAGATCACAATAATGCATATAAGTGTTAGTTGAACACCCAGCCCCAATTTAAGAAAAAAAAACATGTCAATCTGGAGTGTGTTTTTCACTGAATATTTTGGACTCTGGTATTCTGTGTTTCTCTTTGACAGAAAAAAAAACTCTGTTCCAAGCATAGTTGTAATATGTATTGAAAAAGGATGTACTGTAAATGATAACATATAATTAAGTTTCCATGATTTTCCTGTTCTATTTTCATCAAACAATGTACATGTATGTCACAAACTTGTTGACTTTTGATTTTTGTAAGTTTTGTACATTGGACCATATGCTTTCATTCTTACAATTCTTGTCATCAAATATATTTGCTTGAGATACAGGCTGTTAGATAAAGTAAAGTGTAGGTGAATTCAAAGGAAAATTAAATTCTTTTCATAAATTAATGTATTTGTGTAGTCAAAGATTCATTTACACTCAAAGGAAATGTTAATTGAAACAATTTAGAGGAATTTGAAGTGAAAATCACATTGGAAAGCTTCAAGCAAGGAAGAATCATCAGGGAGATTTGTAATAGAAGATCGCGTTGGTGAAGTTCAAATGAAAATTATGTTGTAAACGTTCAAGTGAAAATAATTTCAGAGAAGATCAGTGAAAATCATGTTGGAGAAGTTCAATTAAAAATCATGGGTAAATTTGAGTAAAAATTCTATAGAGAAAATCGAAGAAAGTAAAAACTATATATGTCAGGAGTTTTATAGGAATTAAAAAGTCATATTGTGGAAGGTCAAGTGAAAATATAGGAAAGTTCAAGTGAAAACCATATAGTGAAAACCCAAAGGCATTGATTTCAAGATTTTATTTCTTTTTATTTGTAGAGAGCACTTGAAGAAAATAGATGGCGAAAGTTAGAGTTAACACAAGAAAGAGCTGCTAAACTAATGGATGGCAGTTTAGGGAAGGGTAAATCAAGGAGTCGACTAGCTTCTAACTTACTGATGGCTCAGTGATTATACTAATCAGACATTGTATAAACAATATTCCTGTTTTTTCTGAATAATTTTTTCAAAAGCAGATTTCCACATTATATCAGTATTTTTATTGTCTGTGATAAACATTTTAATAACTATGTGTTTATTATATCCCTGCTGTTAGACAACAAAGATAGTTCAGTATAATTATAGTGTGTCTGACATATATCTTTCAGCTAAAAAATGGAATTTCCTTTTTTTTTTCTAATCAAAATGAAGGTGGAGAACAATACCAATGTTGATCAGGACTGGGTTGCTCAACACGTTGTTTAGTGTTATCCACTGGTTAAATCTAGTTATCCAATGGATAAATTTAACCACCGGTTAATTTTTGTTGCTAAAATTTTATCCACTGGATAAAATGCCTTATCCGGTGGATAAAGTTAACCTCTCAAATTTGGCCGGATAAATATTTAACCATATGGATTTTTTCTAAAAAAATATTCTGATTTTGATGGAAGAAAAAAAATAATCTGATTCAGAGTTTTTGTCATATAGCCTAATGTTAAATTCTGTAAAAAAAATTCGCGCTTTGCCGGCGCGACAAAATAAAAATAAATATTCTACCTCTCGTGTTGTCCGAAATTTTTTTTTTTAACGAAACAAAAAAACATAACCCCCCCCGCAAGTTAAATGGCCGTCCCTAAGCAAACCAAGTCAGCCTTGGAGAAATTTTCAATTCTCCGTCTTTTTTTTTGTTGAGCAAACGATTTCTGACATTGTTTTACAAAGAATACTATGGAATTATGGGATACTATCCACTGGTTAAGCTACTTAACCACTGGATAGTTAACCACAGCACTATCCAATGGTTGAGCAAGGTAAAATTGTCCACCGGATACGGTACCACTGGTTAGCAATTTTATCCATTGGTTAGCCTAACCAATGGATAAAATTAACCAGTGTTTTGAGCAACCCAGTCCAGGAGTCTGGTATTTGATTCACTTTGACAAATATCTGGGTTTTCCCACTTTCATTTTGTATGTTCTCTGCTTTAAACATCCCAGGAAGAGACAATGCTAGAAAAATGTGTCGTGTATAAAATGTATGCTGAAGGCTATTGCCTCAGTGAGATAGCATTATGGAAAAACTTTTGTTTGTCTGTGTAGCAAAAAGCTGACATACATGTTTGTATTATTGTCACAGTATTGTTCTGTTTGTATTATTGTCACAGTATTGTTCATCAGTAATTCTTGTTACCATATTTGATAGAATTTCACTAAACTACATCTCATTCCTTTTCATAACTTACTTACATGAATAAATAAAATGAAAAACAAAAACACACACCAACAGAATCGTTATAAAATCCATTCAGAAAATTGTAGAAAATGAGAAGGAAAAATCTAACAACTATTTTTTTAGGATTCTACAAGTCCCAGCTGAGGCCTAAGTGTTAAATGGGTCAACATGTAACATGTATCTTTTTATCCTACTTCCCCCAACATGTAATGGATATTTAGTTGTATATTTACCTGCAGTTGTATTTATGAAAGATGTATTGGACATGTATCGTCTCGAGAATGGACATGATTTGAAAAATAATTTGTCAGAAACAATTTTATATTGTTTTTATTTTATATAGCCGTCCAAATTTATTTTATGTTTACATTAATTGTTTTATTTTGTAGCTATTATTAAACTATTTTTTTTAATTCAATTCCTTGTTGTTATATATTAGACAATGTAATGAATGGAAGCTGTCTTTTTCATAATCATATTAGTTCAACTGACCTGATAGGTCATGTGATCTATTGTTATCACATTGGTGCTGTTGTCACGGTCACATGTAAGCTGTTCAAATGTCAGACGTTGATCTGCAAAACCATTGAACTAACTGGAAGTTACTAATTAATAATTAATATTGATTAGGCCCTTTACAAAGATTAACTAACTGGAAGTTACTAATTAATATTGATTAGGCCCTTTACAAAGATTAACTAACTGGAAGTTACCTGTTAATATTGATTAGGCCCTTTACAAAGATTAACTAACTGGAAGTTACTATTTATATTGATTAGGCCCTTTACAAAGATTAACTAGCTGGAGGTTACTAGTTAATATTGATTAGGCCCTATGCAAAGATTAACTAACTGGAAGTTACTAGTTAATATTGATAAGGCCCTTTACAAAGATTAACTAACTGGAAGTTAGTAGTTAATATTGATTAGGCCCTTTACAAAGATTAACTAACTGGAGGTTACTAGATAATATTGATTAGGCCCTATACAAAGATTAACTAACTGGAAGTTACTAGTTAATATTGATTAGGCCCTTTACAAAGATTAACTAACTGGAAGTTACTACTTAATATTGATTAGGACCTTTACAAAGATTATTGTTTTTCATGCTTATTATAAATTCAATACATGTTAGAGATAACCTAAGGGGCAATCAAGAATGGACAATCCAGAGACGGGCAGCATTCAACTCAAGACACGAAACAAAGACAAACAAAACAATAAACGCAACTCAGAAAAAAAATGAGTAATACAGACTTCACCAAAAACAGAGAGTGATCCCAGGTGCTTGTGAAGTGTCAGCAGTTCCTGCCTCTTGACATAGTATTTAAAACAAAAAAACACAAGAAAATTAAAAAGTTGAGCAACACAGACTCCTCCAGAGAAAGCCATGGATGAAGCCATGTACTCACGAAAAGTAAGCAGTTTCTGTTTCTTATAAGGCATGTACTATTGAGTAGATTCAACTTAGATCAATAAAAAGTCGTCTTCTTCAACGAAAGGAGACATATTGTTTTACCATGAATTCTTCTTTTCAAACAAGAGTGTTTTTTTCGTCATTATATAGACTTGATTGAACACAAACTGTATAAATAAACAGGTGAGCGATACAGATTCAAGTGAGCCTCTTGTTCTTTGGGGTTCTTTTATAGCTGCCATGGATATTTCTTTTTTCTAACATGTATTCTGTATTGTCCAATGAGAATATTTTGTCTCGTTTATTTGACTTTATGTTTCAATGTGTTGTTTCGTCTCTGGTCTATTTGATTTTAAACCGCTTCGGTGGTGTAATGGTAAGCGTGCTCGTATAGAGTGCTGTAGATCGTGAGTTTGATTCCCGATCGGTTCAAACCAAAGACTATAAAATTGGTATGTTTGCTTCTTCGCTAAGCACGCATCACTAAGGGGAAAGAGCAAAAACTGGTTGGCTCGGGATCAGCATAATGTGTCCGAGTAGGGAGACATGTCTATCCGCGGATGTTGTTTCGGTGAGCTAGCACTAAAAATCCAACTAAGCTGTTAGTCTAGTACAAAGGGACCTCATCACCATTTCATTGAAAATTAGCTTGTTCTCACCATGATATAGATGAATAATTGCTGAGTTGGCGTAAAATACCAATCACTCAATCCTGTTTGATTTTATGTTTCAGTGACTTGTTTTGTCTGAGCTTGATATCTCCCTGTGTTATTATTTGTTGTACAATCCCCTCTGTATATTATTTTACAAACATTAAACTCCCTTTGTAATGTCTGGTACATGTACTGTTCCGTCTGTGATGTCATGTACCCTCTCTGTAATTTCTTATACGTAAACCTCTGTGGTTTCCATACTGTACCCCTTTTTCTGTGATTTCTCGTCCTACCCCTCTGTGCTTTATTGTACCGACCCCCTCACTTTTTTCTGTGATTTCTCGTACTACCCCTCTGTACTTTATTGTACTGATCCCCTCACTTGTTTTTTGTGATTTCTCGCATTGCACCTCTATTCTTTATTGTACTGACCACCCTCACTTGTTTTCTGTGATTACTCGTACTACCCCTCTTTG
>MJUT01028183.1:500965-512710 GCA_002080005.1 Gigantidas platifrons | reverse complement strand
CAATATCACCTGTCTAAGGGAGGAGAATCAATATCACCTGTCTAAGGGAGGAGAATCAATATCACCTGTCTAAGGGAGGAGAACCAATATCACCTGTCTAAGGGAGGAGAACCAATATCACCTGTCTAAGGGAGGAGAACCAATATCACCTGTCTAAGGGAGGAGAACCAATATCACCTGTCTAAGGGAGATAATCGTAGATTTAATAATTTAGGAACTGTTAATTAAACAGAATAAATAGATATAGAATAAACATTTCAGTGCCGAATCACAGAACTATTAAGCGGACAATACCCTGAACAAGAATTAACAATACTTAAATTAAACCTGCAAGACTGTGACTCGGAGTCCGGATAACGTGTCCGAATAGAGCAACATGTCTACCTGTGGACTGTTGTTATACTGAGCTGGCAATGTACAAATAAATAACGTGCTTGTCTGATACAAAACCGATATCATCAAAACATCTGATCAGAGTATAACTTGTTCTTGCTTTAACATACCTGACCAATTGTTTTCTTGGCGTTAAACAACAATCACCACTTCTTTTATTCTTATTCTTACCTGAGTATCGGATATATTTGGTTTATCACTTTCTTTACATCATCACTCGGTTATTTAATTTCACCGAAATGCTATTGGTTTTAATATTAATGTCCACTGGCAGACATTAAACAAACCAATGCCTACAGATATATGCTATTAGGATATGTTAATTAGTTATCATTTTCTAATAATGAAAATCAACGGCAAGTCTATTTTGTATTGATATAATTAAATGAAAAACACGTTTTTTTTATGTACACACCTAAAACTTATATTCCGCATTAGATTATGTTGTTGTATTTTCTTTTTTAATGTTAAGAACGTATATATCCAATCTAATACACCGGAGACAAGTTTTCGGGTCTTAGTGGGGTTTGTGTTACTCGATCTTTAGTTTTCTGTGTAATGTTTTGTAGATCGTTGTTTGTCCTTTCATCCTTTTTTCTGTCGGCCATTGTATTGTCTGTTCTTCTTCGATTTACGGATTCTGGTTACCCCTTTGGTATCTTCAAACTCTTCTAACATTCATCATGTAGGCTCAAGATCAAAAGATTGCAATGCCAAATATGTGTTTAATAGTTGGAAGCATGCAATATCATTGTTTATCATCCTTCCCTCCGGCTATATCTACCTGCTGGCTCCATAAACAAAACTCGTATCAAAGTCCGCGTGAGCTGAGCAGGACTTATCAACAGTCAGCAGGAGTTATCACCAAATTCTCCTAACATTTAAACGATAATTCCTGTGAAGATGGCAAAAATAAATAAAATTCANTTTAGTTTTCTGTGTACTGTTTTGTAGATCGTTGTTTGTCCTTTCATCCTTTTTTCTGTCGGCCATTGTATTGTCTGTTCTTCTTCGATTTACGGATTCTGGTTACCCCTTTGGTATCTTCAAACTCTTCTAACATTCATCATGTAGGCTCAAGATCAAAAGATTGCAATGCCAAATATTTGTTTAATAGTTGGAAGCATGCAATATCATTGTGTATGATCTTGGTTGTTGCGCAATATTCAGTTGTACCATATCGATCGTCAGTTCTATCGGTTGTATTTCTCTAGGCCAATAACAAAGTTTGACCATGAAATCAAACAATTTTTGTCATATATATATATATTAGATTTCCAATGCATTTCTCAATAAATCTAGTTCTATGCCTTGAGATAGGAAACATTTTGCAGACAAAATTATTTATGAAATCGTTATTGATGACAAGATAGTCAATAATAATAAAACGTAGATATCTTATTTAGAGCACACGATGTGCTTCTGGAGTAACCTTTATCAAGTACATGTGCACTTAAAGTTAAAAGGTTGGAAAGCCAAATAACTAAAGAGTCTTTAGGGACATGAACACCAAAACAAGTACGTTGAAAGGTATTAACATCACTAAAGTTGTGTATTTGTTTTCATGTTTTATCATGTTGTCTCATTTTTCCCTTCAACTTCTACTTCCACTAATCAAATAAATACTGACCACTCTCAACAAGTCAAAGATAGTGTCAGAGGTAACGCATGACAAACTGATAAATGCAAATCCATCCATTTAACATTAGCGCTGTTAAACTGATCTTAGTCACCAGCATTTGCTTATGTCATTGGGTAGAAATTACTAGATTAACACAACGGGTGCCACTAGTGGAGCAGGAACTGCTTACCCTTCCGGAGAACTTGAGTTCACCCCCGGTTATTAGTGCGGTTCGTGTTACTCGATCATTAGTTTTATATGTATGTTTTGTAGATCGTTGTTTGTTATTTTGTACCTTTTCTTTAGACCATTGTATGTTCTTAGATATACGGATTTTGATTACCCCTTTGGTATCTTAGATATACGGATTTTGATTACCCCTTTGGTATCTTAGATATACGGATTTTGATTACCTGCCTTTGGTATCTTCAAACTCTTCTTACTGTACAAGACTTCCCTCAACAAACTTTTAAGTACACTCCAGAAACTAATCTCGGATGTTGACAGTATGGTATTAGTGTAACCGAAGCTAGACATGTGACACCAAATAACTTTTTTCTTTCCGAACAATTTCCTGTTATTTCTGATAAAGAAATAATATTTTCCAAAATAAATCTCATTCGCGGTGTTCAAGAAAATATATCGGACAACAAGTCCATTTTTTTTAATATAACGTTCTAACGTCCTTGTAGGAAATGTCATCATTATGAGAGTGTAAACAACCTCGTAAACGTTTATTGTAAAGTTCACTTTGTAATTAACGAACAACTACAATTAATAGAATGTATGTGTTATGTGAAATCGTTGGGTTAGATAAATCAATTAGACAAGGCAAAAAGAACACGAGACCAACAATATAGTTTTTTATTTATGGAAACATGTATAGCTAACTTTCCAAACGTTTTCATAGTGATGATCGCTCTATCTAATAGTTGATGTATTTATGAAAACGTTATTTTCATTGGTATTTCCTTTTTATTGCTTAATTTGTTGGGTTACATTTCATGTAACCTCGATCAACCTTACGTTATTTTCTCTTGCTCACCGAGGGCAATGAGGCTTTGAATTCGAATATGCAAAACAGAATATGGCTATACATTTGTCAACTTACGCTGTTCATGACACATACTGACTAGACGTAGGTATGATCGATAACTGACAAAAACATGTACTGGTCACACTATAAGTATCACCGCCAAATGAAAAACAAAAATATACGACACTGTCGAAACAGTTCTAAAAATACGACACTGTCGAAACAGTTCTAAATATACGACACTGTCGAAACAGTTCTAAATATACGACACTGTCGAAACAGTTATAAATATACGACATTGTCGAAACAGTTCTAAATATACGACACTGTCGAAACAGTTCTAAATATACGACACTGTCGAAACAGTTCTAAATATACGACACTGTCGAAACAGTTCTAAATATACGATACTGTCGAAACAGTTCTAAATATACGACACTGTCGAAACAGTTCTAAATATACGACACTGTCGAAACAGTTCTAAATATACGATACTGTCGAAACAGTTCTAAAATCTAATGTTAGAAACGTTTGAAGAGGTAACCGTAGAAACAGAGAAAAAACTATAAATAACATTGAAAAATAATTTTAGCCATACGAAACAAAATAGCAAAAAGAATATAGAAAATTCATTTAAAAAATGAAGCAATCCATTATGCAATCAAAGAAAATTACATTCCGATCCAGAACTTATTTTATACAGCTCCTTGTTAGATAATAAAAGAAGCTTTATTTCGTGAGATAATATTTGATAATATACTCATCTTTCTTTCTCATAGCACAACGCCCAAAAGCAATTGTCATAAAAGGCTTATTATTTTTGATATTATATTAAGTACCGATTGGGGTGTCAACATATCTTTAATTCGATCGAAATGTGATTATGAGGTAGAATGTATAGGTTCGCCCGTAAATCATGTATAACATTATTGATACTATACATATATCATGATAACGACTATAACTAAGAGCATTGTCAACATATCCACTTGGTGTTTATATGTTGAGGCAGACTAGAGGTAATGACAAAAATAGTTTGCAATATGCAACCAAACTGATGACTTATTCTTAGAATCCTACTTACATCTGTATTTTCAATCAGTAATGTGTAAATGTTCATGAAAAACAACCAAACAAAGTTATATATTTTGCTGTACGAATAAATAAACATTTACAAAATTGATTTAGTTGGACCAAGCAACACCTGTCATAGCTTCGAATAACTATCATACATTTAATATTTTGAGGATTATGGTTACGGTAGTTGACGCTCAGTTTTATTGGTGGAGGAAACCCAAATAAACCACTGACCTGTCGCAAGTAACAAACAACCTTTTCAACATAATGGTGTATCAAGTACACATCGCCTGAACGGGATACGAACTCACAACTTTAGTGGTGATAGGCACTGATTGGCTGATTACATATGTAGTTGTAAATCCAACTACCATACAATAACGACTGTCCATTTAATATCTTTAACTTCGAAAATACACAAAACATCTAATACAAATCGTTATTTCACCAAAACTTTCATGAAATTTGATGAAGGAAATAAAAAATTCGTCAATATATACAGTGGAACCAAATGATTACCATCATTCTTCCATCTGCAAGTTCTAGTCTTTACTGCAGAGGCAGATTACACACTGTTTGCATTAAAATTCGTTTCCTCGTCTGTTAAACCGTTAAACCTAAATGTATCAGATTCTCTTTCATGTCTTTCAGAAATTGAACGTGGAAAGAGTGGGCACCTTTTATCTTTTTTAATTATTGAAATCAAAAACAGACAGATGTGCCTCTCGATTCCAGTGACGTAGGACCTGTCATAGACAAAGGAGCGAATGATGCATCGAAACAAAATAACATTAGAAAACGTTACATAACTTTCTTCTCTGTTTATACCAAGTTCTTATTAGATTTTGTTAACTCTGAAACACAAAAATAAATTGCATAGAATTCAATCAAAAGTTGACAAAATTCTGACATGTTTTCTATGGAACATTTCCCTGATTATATAATATACATATATTCTAAATGTAGAAATATTCACCTTCGCGTGAGCGTATGGTAAACTATGGTACTTAGACTATATGGCTGCTAGGAAAACTATATTTCATAAAGAAAACAATATATCGTAAATAATGCGTTTTTTATTTCATATCGGATAAATTATAATTTTAGATATATAATATTTCAGCTATTTGAAATTAAAACTATAGAATATATTCTAGTTTCCGTGGAGATGTTTACAGAACATTGTCAACTGAGAATATAGATTATATAATCTAGGAAAAGCAAATGATTTATATCGTGATATATTAAAATGAAACAGAGATTATTAAGAAAAGTTTAAAGATATCAAAAGGGGCAATCAGAATCCGTAAATCGAAGAAGGACAGACAACACAATGAAGATCTTGATAACTCAAGACATTATATTAATGAAATATTATCCGGAGTGACAATTCCGATAACCCTATTAAGATATTCTAAATAAATTGTCATTAAATTTGTTTAGACTTCTATAAGAAAATTTTCAAGATACGAAAGAGTTAATAAGAAATTCGGAATTTCAATTGGTTTTATCATACCAACTCTCGTAGTACCCGGTAATGTGACTCGCTTACTTCCGGTCATTATATATATGTAAAGATAAGTTTACATACATATGCGTACATACATAAAACATATTACTTTAAGATGAAAAACAAAAAGAATATCACATCGTCGGAACAGTTCCGAGTTATAGAAATTTCATCAAAATATACAAGATTAACGTGTACCTAATGTGAACTGTCAGTGGTATAAATTGAGTTCATATTATAGTCACAGTTGTGAAACCATATTAAAAGTAATTAATAGCTTTTTGTTGATAATATCATAATGCAATTTTAAACAGTATTAAAATTATGTAATAAAATCGATAGGTGGAGGAAATAATTTGACATGTCGGTTAACAAACTGTATTAAACATACACAATAACTACAGAAAATACCAAAATGGTACTCAGAAGCTATAAATCGAAAGACACAGACTACAACGTCCAAAAGACAAAGGAATAATAATGATCTACAAAGCAATTACTTAGAATTTAAACATTGAGCAAAACTGAATCCACAAGAACCGGGGATGATTGTATGTGCCCTGGAAGGGTTAGCAGCTTTTACTAAACTCGTCACAATATAGTCACAGCTATTTCGCTTTGATTAGTAAGGAAGGATAAGGATGTAAAGGAACATGAGAGACTACACTTAGACACAAATTCAAGAAAAGGAACAGCGCTTTTGTTGTTTTTCTGCAATAACAATGGATGCATTATGATAACGTGTTTTACGTCATCTTTCAAATTATGTAAAAAATATGGTGGAGATTTATGTTATTGATAGAAGAAACCATAATACTGTAATACAATGATTATGTTGTTGTCCATATGGATGATATTCGAGTTGTTTATGTGAAGCAATTGACGATGTTTTAGAGGAATGAAACCTATTTGTGAAATCTATTCCATTTCCTTTGGCTTATCAGCTGCGATATGGAAAAAGTACTATTCCAATGAATTTTTATTAAAATATATTTAGCAGTAAACAAGTCATTACCATATTTGTGTTCAGTAGACCCCATCCCTCTTTGGACCCCCCCCCTCCGAAAAAGACCCTTTCTGGACCTCATGGAAAAACCAAAAATTAAGTGCAAACCTAGACATATGATTCTAATAACTGCTCAAAGTTTAAAATAATCTGACTTGTCGTTTCTGATAAATTCTTACACAGTTGTAGAAAAGATTTAGTAATGTGAAATCGATATCAATATCAATTGATGGTACTGATCTTACAGTCATGTTCATCATCCAGTGTTACTCTACAAATTAAAAGGCCAACATGAATCAAAGTATAGGTCGTATTGACTGAAATATATTAGGCAATTATAGTCAAACAATGTAGGCTTCTGAACTTCCCGAAGACTAGTAATACAGACATTCAATTTACATAACAAGAGACAAATATTTTGCTACATATGCAATTCAATAATTTGGCGTTCTTGTTTTCCAGATCAACACGTTTTCAAAATATTTAAATGCGTGCAAAATAGATTGTACTGGATGTTTGAAATAAATAATATCAATGAAAGCTTAAAATATATAAGATATTACGAGGAATTTGTAAACGAACAATGAAGACAAATCCATTTTTAATTCCCCATCACCTTATTACCATATTCCAATGGCAGGGCTTCATGTGATGAAATGGTATGACAACTATGCGAATATAATATTTATATATAAATAACTAGAGGCACTCAGAAAATTGCTATGAAAAATACGATATATTCATTCTTTTTTAGTAATCAAATCATGCATCATCAGTAGTTCAATCTTTGAAAACAACTATATTTATGTTCTGCAAAGCGATGAGCAAATGAGATCATTTTCTATATTTCTTTGGCAAGTTATGCTGCATAAGTCAGTTATGCGGAGTATTCGGGTTACTGCAAAAGCAGGAGGTCTGTTAATTAGACGGAATTCATTAGAAAAACAAAACTTATTTATTTGAGAACGATTATATATTAATATATAATTATTCAGAAATAAACGTTAGAGAATACCGAAGGGGCAATCAAAGATGGACAATCTAGAGAAACTTGCAACATTTGGTACAAAAAACGAAGAAAAACAAGAAAAACACGACGCGATTTGTGTTGGACACCACTATACGCAAACAAATCCTAATAACTGTTGTTACATGTCCAAATTTAAGTCTTGCAATTTAATGATACATTGACTTAACTATGGTCTCTAATAAGTGTTTGAAGATACCAAAGGGCAATCAGAATCAGTAAATCGAAGAAGAGCAGAAAATACAATGGCCAACAGAAAAAGTACAAAAGGACAAACAACGATCTACAAAACATACACATAAAGCTACAGATCGAGTTACACGAACCCCACTAAAAATCGGGGTGAACTCAGGTGCTCTAACAGAGGCAATTTTTATTATTTTTAAGGTTATATATACATACATATATATATATATACAAATAATATGGGCCAATGGTTTATGGTTTGGTTATTTATGTTGGACCATCATAGTTCTAAATTTACAACGGCGTCTGTCGTTGTTACGTCTGTGTGTGCGAGTAGGATGTTTGACAGATGAGTAGTTCTTTTGTTTCGCTTGGTTCGACCGTCAAACATTACTGGTTAATCTTTTATTTGCAATAATTGAACGAGTCAAATTCAATATGCACATCATCTATGGAGTACTTGACTAACCTTCAAATCAAATATTAACATTGAATGCCGGTCTAACGTGAAAGTTGAATGAGTGATACATATATAAACATGTCTGACATTTGAACACCAGCTCATTTACATGTCAAGAATGAAATTGTCAGTTAACTAATGTTCTCTTGATAGCCTCGTGTAGTTTTGTCAGATTCGTTCAGTTATTGTGTTTACTTTACTGTATTGTCTATTATCCTTACACAATTCTTAAATTGATAAATTTGAGTTTTCATCCCCAGTTGAAATAAATATAATACTGTTTGGCATGCTTTGTGGCATAATTATCTATAATACATTCATTGGACTTTATGAATATCGCTGTGTCCATACGAGAAACATCTTCTCATGCACCCGTTTTATTATTTATTTTAGATATCAACATTCAAAATGCCATCGATTAAGTAATTTCTATTCATATCAGGAACAGATATCTGATCATTCAATTTAGCATGTTTATTGAGTTCCTACAAGTTGAAATATTCAAAGAAAAATACAAAAAACCCGAATGTACTAAGTGTCAATGTTAGTGTTACCCATTTTTTTTTTATATATTATCAATTACATGTCGATAACTCCACAGAATGCTGTATTTAAGCAAGTTGTTGTTGTTCATGCGTACGAGTTGATAATGAATACTAGAGAATGTTCCGTAAGAAACTTTCTCACGTTTTAGAAAGTTATGAAGCAAAATGATACATTATTTTGTAAAATTCATCTAATTACTAAGATTGATTGATTGCTGAGGCAAATATTTAGGACGAGAGTAAGTTCAACAACATCTAAAATATATACAAAAATAAAGGAGATGGAATGGTCGACAACATATTTAGCATTTGTGTCCACTTTTGTTTAAATCTACAACATACAGGGAGTGTGACATACTACACATGCTACTCAAATGGCACACGCTGTAATATAACATCATAGTCTTCACCGACAGGGCATAACATATTCGCCACCGGGTACCGCGCTTGGAAGCTCTGTGTATTAAGCACTGGAAATCCTCATTCTTATCCAGCTTAAACATGACATTAGTGCACATGCAGGAAGTTCTAATTATTACCAAAATTAAACATATCCTATGATGATAGACATCTGAAATGATACTTCAAATCAAACTTTCATGTACAGAAATACCAGCAAGTGGGTTTTTATAGGACTGTAAAACTTTGTATGTGATACACAACAATTTTAAGGAGTATACAAAATACGTTCAAATACATACCGGGAGGTATAAAACAAACCGTTTCGAAGAAACAATTTCTACTGAAATATGATGATAAGACTGTACATTCAGTACTATTCTTCTTTGATTTATGACTTCGAATTACCACTTTGGTATATATTCAAACTTTGAAGAAGACAAGTACGTTTGATAGCATTTGTTATGGTTCTACGTTGTACCATAAAATATAGAATTTCAGAACCTGGCATGATTACTATTTATAACGTGGTACATATTGAAAATATGAAGAAATACAGTGTCAAGGAATATATTACTTTATTCCACAAACTTTGACAACAGCGAGGTAAACGACAAAAACAAGACAAAATCATAGGAGGATCTTGAAATGGACATTTAAATATAAAATTAAGATATATGAAATGATTTTATGTACGTCATATACTAAGAATAAACTGATATGCCCTAGTTGGTTAGCGACTTTAAATATGCGTCAAAGCAATTGTGTGATATTTGTGGTCAAGGTCATAAATGAGACATGACCTCTATGTTAAACTGATACATGTTTATATTGAATATCATAAGGTTATATCTAATGATAAAAACAACAAACTAAGAAATCTATGCAAATAAAAAAAAAACGTCATAGTTTCATTATGGGATCAGAGAAAGATGGTCTTATGATGATGTATCCACTTACCAAATATTATAACAATACATACTAAAATAAGAAAGATATTCCCTGGACAAAGCCTCTGTGAACAGCTTTGTGAACTGAAAAGTCAGAATTAAATTAGCACACCACGACTGTTTACCGGATTAAATATGTTTCTCTCTTTAATCTATAGAAGTCACTCTGGTAAAGGAAATGAAATTCTACAACTACACTTTACACATATTTGATGTGTGTGGTGGGATTATATTGTATATTCAGTTATTTGACCTTGAGGTCAAAGGTCATGATGATATGTGATATGCAAAGATTAAGGTCACATGACGATCGTGATGATAAGCAGCACTTCAAAAGTACATGTCAAATGATAAAATAGGTTATAGCCCGGACATGAAAATGCCCCCGAAAATCAATTATTTGGCCTTAAAATCTAATGTCAATGCCGCATGAAAGTTGTGATGATACATGACACACTATCTAAATATAACACATCTTCATCCTATATCTCATAAGTATATGTCAAAGGATACAAAAGTTACAGCCTGGACAGGATTGTAGGAGTATAAGAAAAAGAAACCCTATTAAAACAATAGGTTCCCTTCGTTGAAGGGGAGATATAATGTGCTCATGTTGGACATATACAATATAAATCTGGAAAAATATTTATTTTGTTCTAATATATAAGTGTCTTTGAAGCAAGCTGCATTCGTTCTTCCCATTCTTGTGAGGTTAAACTGCACAAACAAATGAATATACAACAATTTCTGAAAATTGTCAACAATTTGCAGAAAGATTTCAACATGCACGTGCATTCAAATGAATGTGACATCATTAAGATCTTGCGACTATTGTAGTAATGAGTTACACATTAAGCAAGCTTCATGTTGATATAAAGCTTGGAATATTTAATATGAAGGTTAAAAATCATCAGTTCTCACCACACGAAGCTACATTACGTTGCATTACATAATAGAACATGATATACTGACGTTCGGAACCATCTAATCGTACTCTTATAGTTGTTCGCCTTATTGTCTTTTTTTATTTACTGTCGTTTAAAATGCGTGATATAATGGTGTATTATTGTATGTTCAGATTGAAGGAATTTAAAAAATGTTCCCTCTGGTTACTGTTTAACCTTAATCTTCCCAGAGTACTATTCCATTTTTTTGGTATAAATATTTAGTTAAAATGCCTGAAAATATAAGTCGGACAAAGTATCTTTGAACACATCAGAAAATTCTGGCTAATTATTGCAGTATCTGGCCATGTCTGCGCGGCGTTTTGTGGGAGTTCGAGTTGTCTGTGTATTTGTTCTCTTGTTTTGTGGGAGTTCGAGTTGTCTGTGTATTTGTTCTCTTGTTTTGTGGGAGTTCGAGTTGTCTGTGTATTTGTTCTCTTGTTTTGTGGGAGTTCGAGTTGTCTGTGTATTTGTTCTCTTGTTTTGTGGGAGTTCGGGTTGTCTGTGTATTTGTTCTCTTGTTTTGTTTGTATCGCGCTCATCCCTTTATTTTACATTATATTGTAGGATCCAGGTCATGCTTTTGTGTTG
>MJUT01028183.1:449628-463433 GCA_002080005.1 Gigantidas platifrons | reverse complement strand
GAACAAAGGATCTACATGTAATACAAACTTGTATAGTCTAGGTCTGACCCGGGGCTCGAACAAAGGATCTACATGTAATGCAAACTTGTATAGTCTTGGTCTGACCCGATCAGGGCTGGAACAAAGGATCTACATGTAATACAAACTTGTATAGTCATGGTCTGACCCGATCAGGGCTGGAACAAAGGATCTACATGTAATATAAACTTGTATAGTCTTGGTCTGACCCGGGGCTTGAACAAAGGATCTACATGTAATACAAACTTGTATAGTCTTAGTCTGACCCGATCAGGGCTGGAACAAAGGATCTACATGTAATACAAACTTGTATAGTCTTAGTCTGACCCGATCAGGGCTCGAACAAAGGATCTACATGTAATACAAACTTGTATAGTCTTGGTCTGACCCGGGGCTCGAACAAAGGATCTACATGTAATACAAACTTGTATAGTCTTAGTCTGACCCGATCAGGGCTGGAACAAAGAATCTACATGTAATACAAACTTGTATAGTCTTGGTCTGACCCGATCAGGGCTGGAACAAAGGATCTACATGTAATACAAACTTGTATAGTCTTAGTCTGACCCGATCAGGGCTCGAACAAAGGATCTACATGTAATACAAACTTGTATAGTCTTGGTCTGAACAAAGGATCTACCACACTCGAGACGAACACGCTATCAATTACACCATCAATATGGTTGTCATAACATTTGAAGCTTTTAATGTGATAAGTCTAAAGTGATAATATTGAAATATAACAACAACCAATAAATAAAAACGATTCACACATTATAACTATATACAGTACAAATTCCAAGATAATTAGCAATCATCCATGTGCTTTAATTTATATTTTGAAAATACTAATTTAAACAGTAGTTATTGACAAATAATTTCCGTTGGCAAAGATTTGTAAGTTATCGCTTTCAATCATTATGCAACCAATAACCAATTGAAATACATGTAGTTATTATACAGAAGCCAGAGAAACAATGAGATTTCTATTTCTATTTATAGTGTGATTCCAATCATCACTTTCTCAATTAAACTAGAAATGAAGAAATATACTGTTTAGGGGTTGGGGTTATGGCTATGGTGGTTAAGATTCCAGTTATATTGTGGTGGTCAGTTTTATTGGTGGAAGAAATCGGAGTACCCAGAGAAAACCACCGACCTGTTGCAAGTTACTGACAAACTTTATCACATAATGTTGTATCGAGTACATCTCGTCTCAGCAGGATCCGAACTCACAACATTACTGTGGTGATATACACTTATTACTTAGGTAATTGTATATCCAGCTACCATACGATCACGACAACGACGGCCCCAATATACTATTTACATTAGTAAGAAAGGATATAGTATATATGTCAAATGCAACAGAATCTGCTGTTGTCTACCTTTCAGTTGTGTGTATTCTCAAGTTATTAATAAATTGCAAATTAAAAGATTGCTTTGGATACATTCCAAACACCATAGCAAAATATCTTCGCACATTATATGACCTAGTTACATTCTATTACCGAATTTGAACTTCCTTTACTTATCATAAATTACTATACATTTTCATACAATGCACTCTTGTCTTTTATTTTGGTGATCTGACAATGTACAGTATGTATATAACTACCCACCTTCTAATACGTTCTACAGTAGCGTGTAATGGTGCTTTACGTTCTGCTAAAGGTTTCTTAGATTGCATGAAGTCTTCAGGGTTAGCAAATGCCTGAAAAAAATAAAAACTGTTTTTTAAAAGATACAATTGTAAATACTTTTTCCACAAACCACAGCATCTAATCTTATAGTTAAACTGTGACGAACAATTTTCCCCCGTATTACGATGTCCGCGCAAAAATGATGTCCGGTTTATCTTTACTTCCATTTGATTATTTGAATAACTAATTGCATTATTTCACGTATGTTGGTGTCAAAAACGATTTCCCCATCAGATGATGTTCGTGCATATCGCTTACCAATAAGTAACACGACGGGTGCTAATACTGGAACAGGAAGCAACACGACGGGTGCTAATACTGGAACAGGAACAGCTAACTCTTCCGGAGTACCAGAGACTTTAGTGTGATTCGTATTGCGCAATATTTTCATGGTGATGTCTGAGTCTACTCTAATCCGTCGAAATGCTGAATTTATAGTGCAAACAAAACATATAATTTTACTAATAGTAACTGGGTATACAGGTACGAGCTAAGGGTGGTGATTTTTCAATAATATTGTGGCGATTTGTTATATTGGTCGAGGAAATCGTTGTACATAGAGAAACTTATCAATCTGCCTAAATTCACTGACAAATTTTGTCACATATGGTCCACGGTAGAAAACAAACACTCGCCCAGTAAACTGATATTTGTAATTACTAGAAGGGTAGAATTTGTTGATTGAAGCCCTTACTCTTAGGACGAAAAACATCCTAGCTGATACGTATATAACTGAGCCTCATAACTTGTATACTTATAGTGTAGAGTCGGAAATGATATTGTTGTCTGATATCTATTTTCTATTTTTTTTCTAGTGTTGTATTTCTTTTATACATGGTCATAATTCATACTATAAAGTAGACCAACATAGGTACATGCCACTATTTAACAATGACTAGGTGATTTCAGTGACCATGTGACATTTAGATTTAAACATTCTGTACAGAGTATATATAAAAAAAAACAGAGTTACCTTTCTTTCCGCATGATTGTCGGAAACTGGCCGTCGTGGTTGCGATTGTACGGTAGTTGGATTTACAACTACCTATGCAATCGGTGTATATCACCACTGAAGTAATGCGTTCGAGTCCCGCTCAGGCGAGGTGTACTAGATACAAAATTATGTGATAAAGTGTGTCAGTGACTCGCGACAGGTCGGTGGTTTTCTCCGGATACTCCGGTTTTCTCCATCAAATAAAACTGACCGCCACGATATAACTGAAATAGTTTTGAAAGTGGTACTAAACACCATAACCCCTAACCCCTTTATTCAGAAAAAAAAGCAAAATTAAAAACAAAAATATGAGCTGAAAACGTTCTTAACGTTTAAATGTTAATGTTCATCATAAAGCCTCGTCTTAAACGACTCAGTACATTGATGGATTAGTGTTTAATGCCAACCTTCGCAGTATTTCAGCTATATCGTGGCATGTGTAAGGCATCATTTTTTCCGGTTGAAATTGTATCCGGTGGAAAGAATGTATTATTAAATTTTATGTCACGGTAAATATTGTATAATAAAATACTTTCCTTTGCTATAAAAAAAAAGTATCCGGATAATAAATTATACTAAGGTCTGTGTGTTATATTATGTCCGACGCTGATTATTAAATCACGAGACTCATCTGTAATATTAACACCTACACTCATAGATAAATCACCCGATCCATCAAATGAGCTAATCCGGATAATATTTTATACTAAGGTAAATATAATTCACACTAGACTGAGACATAGATCCAGTAGCTTGAATGTTGATCTGTTTCGTGTGCATTTGACTAATGATCCAGGCTGCATATGTGGTTGTGCATTTGAAGATACAATTCATTTTATATTAGAATGTTGTTTTTACAACGAAGCAAGAGACGAATTGAAATTAAGACTAGTTTTTCTTCATGAACTAAAAATTGAAGTCCTACTTTTTGGCGATGACACCTTAACTGAGATGCAAAATCTACAAATTTTCCAAATCTGTACAACTTTATATCAAACGAACAAAACGTTTTATCCATTTATGAATCAATTGTTTGTTTTTAATCAATTTTGATATGATACCTATTTCTATAGATATATAACTTTTTTATTCAATCTTAAATATTATATGACAAATTATTAATTATTGGAAAATATATATTTACATATATAAATTAAGTAAATAAGGGGGAAAAAAGAAGAAAAGAAAAATACAGTTCGTAATAAATTTTTCAAAAACTAAGGTTTATGGAAAAAGAATTAGGCAATCTGACGCAATATCCATTTGGACAGCCGCCATCAAAAACCAAATAGTCAGTCAGTCAGTTGAAATATATTAAAAATTTGATTCATCGGCAACAGTAGATATTAAATAATGGAAGAAGAAGAAGAATACAAGGATATAATTACATATATACAAGACCAAGAGTATCCACAGAATGCAGAAACTAGTAATGTTTGATTTACAAGTATCACCACAGTATATTAGTGAAGAAGATAATGAAACGGAGAGTGAAAATACAATGATGTGTACTCCTAAACCAAAGAGACTGAGGAAAAGTAACAAGAGAAAATCTTAAGAATATTATTAAAACATTGTAATTGTAATGATTTATATATTTACTTAAAAAATACTGCAATAATAAAGAAGTATTTCACTAGTATTAAGTACATATTTATTTGCAGCAATGTAAATTAATTAATTAAAAAAATTAGTAACATGCATAAAATCAGATTATTTCCTCTATAATATTTTTTTAAGGATGAAATATAATATACAATGTTATCCACGGATATATTTTAATATTAAATTTCTTCCACCTCATCCAGAAAATATATAATAGCATTGGAAGAAATTTAATATTGAAATATTGTCCAAGGATAATATTTTATATTAAAAATATTCCGCCGGAAAGAATATAATGGAGAAAAAATAAAATGTTACAGCGTGAACCCAGAAGAAACCTGATATTTATACCAAGTAGAGCAACAACTATGAAAAGCTCAAGATTGTAAGGGATGCCAGCACATACACACACACACACACACACACACAGGTGTATGTATGTAAAGGAAGCAATAGCACATTTTAAAGGGTAGCAGTATCTATATACTAGTATGTATTTGTAAATAGTAATACAGTATCTAGGTACATCCAGCTACCATATAAAATCGTGAACTTTATATGCAGTACAAAGTTCAAATCAGAAAATATACATCTAGGTACAGCTAACCTATACAATCTGAGCTCTGAATGGTTGTTATTTATCTCCAGGCGATATGAAAATCAGGTCAGGTCCGAGGTCGTTTTAAGTAACATGTCAAGATGAACTTTCAATATGCCTAATTTATTATGTAGCTCAATTACATTCATATTGATTTCGGGTATGGTTTTAACGCCACTTTCAACACTGTTTCAAGTATATCGCAAAGTTCTCACTGACAAACTTTATCACATAATGTTGCATGGAGTATACCTCGCCACGAGCAATTGATATTTAGAATTTCGTGGTATTATTGTCAGGGGAAGCCATAGGGAATGATTGTATACTCCTGTGTCAATATTTAGAACATGCATTACTCCCCATTATTTACACGTGTACATACCTCATTTTTTATCCTATTCACAGCTGTAAGCACACTCATTAACATTGTTTTACACAAAACAACAGCAGAATAAAAAGCAAAGTTTGAAAACACCGGGTTACTAACACTAAATAATTCAGACATTTTTCTTGTGCTTGTCTTTAGTCGTTTACAATGTACTGAACTTTATTTAGTAAAGTAAATATATACGGGCGATTTAAATACAGGCCGCGTACCTTGATATTGTCGTATTACACATCAATCGACGAAAATGTTTAAACGTGGAAAGTTTATTGTTTACATTTAAACGTCTTAATTACTCTGCTGTGTTTATACATTTAAGCGTTCAATTGATAATGCGAATGTAATATGCAATTCTAAGATCATTTTTTTGAAGTTGAAATATATTTGTTAGAGGTGATTGTACAATCAAACTTTAAAGTTTTAAATACAACGTTTGAACTTTGAACTTTTCATTCATTTGTGCGTGACATTTTTTCAAAACGATTGATTTTGATTTGATTTTTGGTGTTTTAACGCCACTTTCAACAATATTTCAGCTATATCATGGCGACCTGTTTTAGTGGTGGAGGAAGCCGGAGTACCCGGAGAGAACCACCGACCATAGTCAAGCAACTGGTAAACTTTATCACTTGCGGCTGCCAGTCGAGTGCACACTTTTTTGTACTTTACAAAGCCAGGCGCGAACCCACGCCGTATTGGTGATAGGTTCGTATGTGTTGGTAAATCCAGCGACCTAACTCATTGAGCCATCCGGGCCCCCTTTTCAAAACGAGAACTCATACAAATGATATAACACAGATCAAACTTGTGAGTAAATCCTAATAAAACTCACCTAAAATTCAAAATGTCATGTACTGTAGTTTTATTGTTGTTCTTCCTCCCACAATCAGTCAGCTCTTCAATGATGGGCAGAAATGATAGCATCTCAGAATGACCTTGACACGCCAGCTAAACATGCAGATAAGTGATATTCTTAGCTTCTAAAAACATTATCATTGTTTTTGCTTTCTGTCTCACGGGTGCGAAGGAATCCGATACAGATATGGAATACTTAAGAAATAATTCATGGAAGCCAGAGTTTGTATACAGTTTTAACATGGGCAACATTATTTGCGTACAAATTTTATCCCGAGCGTTAGCGAGGGATAATATGCAACGAAAATAATGTTACCCATGTTAAAACGTGATACAAACTCTGGCTTCCATGAATTATTTCGATTCTAGTAGGAAAAATCTAACTTATTTTTTGAAGTGGAAGTCGGTAATGGAAATGCATCTCATAACAAAATTCACTTATCTTCATGTTTTACAGTTTACAGTTGTTTTTCTTTTATGTATAAATAAACTGTGATGCATTGAAGTTACTGATATTTTCCAATTTAATGGCATTTTGAATTTAGCAACTTAAGCAAGTTAAATGCTCACAAAATCTTTAAATAAATCAGTAACCATGTGTTTCAATGTCAGCGTTCCTTGTAAACGACTTCCGGAAGATGTTAAATTTCAAAAGTCAAAGTCCATTGATGGCTTTCTTAAGTATTTATTCCGGAAAAATATAGGTAAAAACAATACGGGCATTTTTATGTTTGTTATGCACCACAGTGCTGTATGAATACATAAATTCACTAGGGAATTATGTTTGTAATTTGTTCGTCAATACGCATGAGCGAATTAAAATATATCATGAGTTTTAGCACTACTATTTATATAGCCAATGAAGGACGTCATGTTAGAATCGTTGATAAATCATTCAATCAATATCAACGTACGCGATGTGTTACCTTATACTGGTCTTTTTACTTCAACAATTTTCCGTTAAGAATAAATTGGTGTTGTGTATTAGTTTATACGTTTTGTATTCGATTGTTTGTTTATCGTTGAAAAATGACGAAGATATGTTATATATGATATACCAACCGAGATGTAATGATTTCACGCCCAACCTTGAAAATTGTAACTTTCAACTGATACGAACTGTAGACGGAAAACAGATAACATCAGGGTCATAATGTATGACGTGTATTCCGGATTTGAATCTTTGTTACACATCTTAAGTAGACAACATGACTTGTCATATTATACAGCAATGTCATTATATTTTTATGGGCTATCGTTATTTGCACGGATGTTATTGGTCATACGGAAAAAAAACTACGATGAAATATGTTATAGTGATTTCCAGAAACACTTTCAAACTGTTTATAATTTAAAAAAAAAAACTAAACAATAATATAAAAAGCTACTAAATAAAGAAATTACGGAGCAACCGAGTTCACCTCGTGTTACTCCATCTTTAGTTTTATAAATATGCATGTTTTGTAGATCGTTTTTTGTTCTTTTGTCCTTTATCTTTAGCCAATTTTCTTCGATTTACTGATTCTGATTACCCCTTTATCTTCAACTTTGGTATCTTCAACAAGTAATTTTTTTCTCACTTTTGAGACAGACCAGTTCCTATTTTTAGCGATGTGAGATTGCCTTATCTTGCACTAGTGCAAGACAAAAAAATCACGTGCGTTTTACCGGCAAATACATGCTGTACAGTTTATGTCAACTGCCCCCAGTTCTCCATGCTTCACCAATAAAACCACGATTCTATTACATAAGTATTTTTAAATTAATGTATGTATACTATTCTGCTAGCTAATAATTTAACTATCGTGCACCTTTCATGTTTCACGGTGTATGACTTTCAAGTCAATGTTTGTTTACTTTGAGTAAATAATAGAGTGCTCTCCCTTGTTAGTAACTAACGTACCTCCCTTGGACCAAATTCAAATATTTTTTCACAGCCACATGTGTAGTGTTGAGTTACATTTATTATATATTTATTAAATACATTGTATTTTATTATGAAATATATTTAAAATACTGCCAAGACACGGATGCATATGAATAAATTGAATATTTACTTCAGCAATGGAAACAAAATTTTCGGGAAAACGCTCGATCTGGAATGTAAACAAAACAATTAGGTAACAGCTGATAAAAGTGAGAAATAAAATCAAACACCGGCAAAAAATGCAAGACAGGGAAATCTCCGACACCCTCGGGTAAGATTTCAATCGTTCGCTGACTCGGCGAGCCTCGTCTGCGAACGATTGTAATCTTACCCTCGGGTGTCAGAGATTTGCCTGCCTTGTACTTTTGCCAGTGTTAGATTCTATATATCCCTTGCTTCTGGCTCGAGATAAAATAATATCCGCCAATCCATGTTAAAACTCCCAACACATTATGGCTTCCATGATTTATTTCTTAATTAACCCCAATTCATTTGTTGTTTATTAGAGGATGGTTGGTTGGTTTTATGGTGTTTAATGCCACTTTCAACAATATATCAGTTATATCGTGGCGGTCAGTTTTATTGGTGGAGGAAACCAGATCTAGCGTACCCAGAGAAACCACCGACCTGTCGTGTCACCAGATCTAGCGTACCCAGAGAAACCACCGACCTGTCGCGTCACTGACAAACTTAATCACATAATGTTGAACACCTCGCCCTGAAATCGATTGGAATCACAATACAAGTGGTGATAGGCACATATTGAATAGATAGTTGTAAATCCAACTACCATACGATCATTACCACGAGGAAGGGATTCCAATCATGATGTAATGTAATAAACTTTAATTTCTAATTTAAAAAAGTAATTATACTTATCTTAAGGTTAAAAGAATCTCTGAACACTGATGGGATGGGTATGATATGCAATGAATGATGACACTGCTGGCTTCATAAATCTAATGAAAACACAAGTATGAAAACTGAGTATAATCTGAAATTAATCATAAACTAGTAATTTTGAAATAACTTTTTGAGGCATGTTTTTCAAATGGCCATGATTTAAACACAGACTTTTAATAATCTGTCAGCAAAAACTATCATTGCATTTTGTTTCGAAAAAAAACCGAATTCAGCTGTGTTTAACTTTTGTAGATTCTATTCTCAAAATGTTTATCATAGAAAAATATTTTGAAATTATAGAGTAAAAATACATAAAATTATGTTTTTATTGATACATAAATTATCAAAATCGGACATGAATTAACTTGAGTAATTTTTTTTTAAATATGAAATATATAGGGAATATTGGAATCGTAGGAATACTTTTGTCCACAGTCTGTATATGATAAATAGGTTATGATATGGCATTTTTCATATCACATGCCACATCAACCCTCGACCCATATTAGCCCTTGGGACTTCGGCCCTTGGGCTAATATGGAGGTCTCGGGTTGATATGACATGTACATGTAATATGAAAAATGCCATATAATAATCTATAAATATATTTCATATAAAACCACATTTTTTTCAAATCAATATCCTGAAGTCATTTCTGGTCCGATTTTGATGACATTTACACCAATAATCTCAGAATATATTGCTATTTTTTCTGATAATTTTGAAATAATTTTATGACTAATACTTTTGGAGAAATCACGATTTAAAGACACATTTAAGTTTTTGTGTTCAAAAATAACATAGGTATATAGGGAATAATGACCTTAAAAATTAATATTTGTGTTTAAATCATAATTTCTAAAAAATAACTTAATCATAAAGATATTTAAAAATCACCAGAACAAACTGCAGGTATATCTGAGTCTAATAGTAAAAAATTTCATAAAATCGGACAAGAAATAAAATCAGGACAATTTTTGGAAAAAATGTGTGTTTATATGAAATATATAGTAAAAATTTTGAGTGGGAACAGATATATGGCGCATAACTGTACATTTACCGAGTTTTATATATAATTGGATATAGAAAATCAACAGTCGTCAACATGTAGTCGACGAAACAACAGCACAACCACCCCATTTTCTGTCTGACTCCAACTATGTTTTAATAACTTTAGCAACCCACCTGAAATAGTGTTTTGCTTTTCTTTCAAAAATATATACAGTGTGGAAATGGTACTTTAAAGTTTTGCTCATCTTCGGTTATTTTATAATCTGTATTTGCCAATGTTATTTTAGTATAGACCTGTGCAAGGAACCGGAATAGATGGTTTGACGTAGAATAATGCATTTGTGTGTTATTCAATACCAAAGAGTTCAACAAAATGGTGGCACTCAAAACAGGGGAAAGAGCAAAGTTGTTTGCCTCAGAATAGGTATAATGTGTTAAAGTGGAGCTATATGTCTACTAGCGAGTTGGTTCAGCACAAAGCAGACACCATCATTATCTTATAAAAAATAACTTAATTGATCTCACCATGTCATAGATGAAAATTGTTCACTTGGTATTAAACAACAATCAATCAACGTCACCGTCTTCTGACTTCTAAACTAATAAGTCAGGAATTTGTGAAGAATGTTATCATCATATTTTTTTTTCAAAAATGTTTTTCGGAAGATATCAACACCTTGTTGAAATTATTCTGCCACCTCCGTACAGATAACGAGATGATGGTATTGACCATTAGATTTTGGTTGATAGTTGACCATTGTTTCCCTATCATGTCTTCAGATAAACTTGTGCCACATTTGAATAACACCCATAGAATTTTAAATTGTTTTACCTTCCAATCATGAGCGTACCTGTTGAATGTTAAATTGTTTTACCTTCCAATCATGAGCGTACCTATTGAATGTTAAATTCGATATAGATATACGTTTATATTCTTTTTCATATGACCACTGGACATTGCGTCACAAATAATAAATATATTACCATAAAGTTTTATATTAGGAATCGGCCTTCTTATCAACAACGCAGTTCACAGACTTATATATAAGGGGTCAGAATCTTACTAACATGGCAGAAACACTTTCATGACCAAATCATTTCCTTACGAGTTGATGTTTGAGTCCATCAAACTAGCTTAGACCCGCCACTTTTATTGAAGTGTCTGTACCAAACCAGTAAAGTGATCCCTCAGATCTTGTAATTGAGGTTAACGTGTATACATTTTGCCTCTTTGTTTATGATTTTTGCTATAGGGTCTAGAGCTGTTCAGACTGAGTGTGTGGGGTTTTTTTTTAGTTTATTATATAAATGCTACTTTATTTGTACATCAGACTATTTGCAAAATATAGAGTGTTTTCCTATGTTGATTAGTATATTATAAAATATAATCAATATAATGTTGATTTAAGCACAGAAATAGCCATTGATACTGTGGCCAAGAATCCTCCTAGGAATCCTATTCCCCTGGATGGTGGGGGAAGTATCATAAGATATGCAAACGTATGAAAGATCCGGAATCCTGTGAAAATCCGGAAGTGCCAGGCAGCTGTTGTTGGATCGGGATGTGTAGTCACATATAGCAGTCCAAGCAGAACAAAAGGAATCACGTTTTCTAGATCATTTCGATGACACCTGAAATAACAAACGAATAAACGTTAGAGAAACCGGAAGGGACAGTCACTAATGGACAGTCCTGAGATACGGGCAATGGTGGGCACAAGACACAGAGACACGGGCAATGGTGGGCACAAGACACAGAGATACGGGCAATGGTGAGCACAAGACACAGAGACACAGGCAATGGTGGGCACAAGACACAGAGATACGGGCAATGGTCGGCACAAGACACAGAGACACGGCAATGGTGGGCACAAGACACAGAGATACGGGCAATGGTGGGCACAAGACAAAGAGATACGGACAATGGTGGGCACAAGACACAGAGATAAGGGCAATGGTGGGCACAAGACACAGAGACACAGGCAATGGTGGGCACAAGACACAGAGATACGGGCAATGGTGGGCACAAGACAAAGAGATACGGACAATGGTGGGCACAAGACACAGAGATACGGGCAATGGTGGGCACAAGACACAGAGATACGGGCAATGGTGGGCACAAGACACAGAGACACGGGCAATGGTGGGCACAAGGCACAAAGACACGGGCAATGGTTGGCACAAGACACAGAGATACGGACAATGGTGGGCACAAGACACAGAGATACGGGCAATGGTGGGCACAAGACACAGAGACACGGGCAATGGTGGACACAAGACACAGAGATACGGGCAATGGTGGGCACAAGACACAGAGATGCGGGTAATGGTGGGCACAAGACACAGAGACACGGGCGATGGTGGGCACAAAACACAGAGATACGGGCAATGGTGGGCACAAGACACAGATATGCGGGTAATGGTGGGCACAAGACACAGAGACACGGGCAATGGTGGGCACAAGACACAGAGACACGGGCAATGGTGGGCACAAAACACAGAGACACGGGCAATGGTGGGCACAAGACACAGAGATGCAGGTAATGGTGGGCACAAGACACAGAGACACGGGCAATGGTGAGCACAAGACACAGAACAAAGAACAACACAAGACAGAAAACTAAACAGATGAGGCATAATGACCGACATTTGTTTGAAATGAACAATGATGTAAGCTGAAATAACAAACGAATAAACGTTAGAGAAACCGGAAGGGACAGTCACTAATGGACAATCCTGAGATAC
Organism: Gigantidas platifrons; assembly: GCA_002080005.1. Classification (NCBI taxonomy): domain Eukaryota; kingdom Metazoa; phylum Mollusca; class Bivalvia; order Mytilida; family Modiolidae; genus Gigantidas; species Gigantidas platifrons. The sequence goes on along the minus strand of MJUT01028183.1, from coordinate 450,689 downwards.
GGGCAATGGTGGGAACAAGACACAGAGACATGGGCAATGGTGGGCACAAGACACAGAGATACAGGCAATGGTGGGCACAAGACACAGAGACACGGGCAATGGTGGGCACAAGACACAGAGATACGGGCAATGGTGGGCACAAGACACAGATATATGGGCAATGGTGGGCACAAGACACAGAGATACGGGCAATGGTGGGCACAATACACAGAGACACGGGCAATGGTGGGCACAAGACACAGAGATATGGGCAATGGTGGGCACAAGACACAGAGATATGGGCAAGGGTGGGCACAAGACACAGAGACACGGGCAATGGTGGGCACAAGACACAGAACAAAGAACAACACAAGACAGAAAACTAAACAGATGATTCATAATGACCGACATTTGTTTGAAATGTACAATGATGTAAACTGTATGAGTTTCTTTACAAAGGAAATAGTTCTGTATATTAGTATACCATGTAAGTTAGCATTTATGTAGATGTCACGTGTTGAATTTGTATTTGATTTTCATCCATTAACTACTACGGATTTAATGTTATGATGCTGTTAAATGTTCAAGTAAGAAATAGCTTTTGCTTTTTTTTATTAATTTTTTTTTTAATCTAACCGTATTCATTTTTCATATCCAAATTAACAGATTATTTAAAATTTCTACTAGCATAGAATTTGTTTTCTCTATAAGAAAGCTGAGCGCATGTAAAATATCACTCATTGATATATCATAGCTTAAAATAAAAACCTCACCCACTAATATATTGAAGTTCCATATAACGTTGAAAGACAAAAATGTCCAATCGTACTATTCGGCATATACTCCTGTATAGGACGTGATCGAGTAATCCCCACCACCACTCCACCCATCACCGCTTACACACACATGGTAAAATGACGGGAAATGTGTGTTATATATCGAATGAATAATGCAATTCAAATCATTTCCGAAATGCAATTGAAATTTATGCTTTTTGGAAATATCATTTATAGAAAGAAAGAAATCAAAAGCAACTATATAATATAATACCTCCTTGTTCGTTCAACGGTGTCGTTGGGAGT
>MJUT01028183.1:406465-449490 GCA_002080005.1 Gigantidas platifrons | reverse complement strand
ACGTTGAGGTCTCTTACTGGTATTCTCAGCAATTTAAAATCTTCAGGGTTGGGAGGCGGATACTGAAAAAAATGTGTACATAAAATTTACGACATTCAATATTTTTACAATGTGAACTTTATTGATATTAACATTGCTGTAATGAAATCATAATTCTGTTTCTTCTTGGTGGTGATTGTCCTGAGGGATCTGTGAAGTTATGGATTCCATTGCTTGATACATACAGCATATTGTAACGTCCATTGGGTGATGGTTGACAAATTAAATTGTTACTCAATATACAAAGAAATGTGCATATGTATGCTTAAGAAAATTACACACACACAGTAATGTTCTTCTTCTATACATGTATGACCCCCGTCCCCTATCATAATTTGTAGTAAAATTTGAATATAGCTGAATTTTAAAAAGAAACTAAAAGTTTAAACAAAATATGTTGTAGACTTTCTGACTATATAATCAGCATTGCATAATTCTAAGAAAGGCCAATTTAATCTGAAACAAAGTTACCTATCAAAGTTTAATATGTAAAGAACAAGACAGAATTGACAAGACACGAGTTAAAATACGCTGATAATGTTTATGATTGTAAATTTAATATTATCAATAAAAGTTGCGTTACTAAAGAAGTCGCTATGATTTGTCTGTTTGTAGATCTCAAGATTCTTTTGGAGACTGACACATCACCAGACAAACAAGAAACACCTGCAAATATTCTCCCAACATAAAAATAACAAGGGCAACGCAAAGCATGGCGTATCCCCTCGTCTAACAATTTGACCCGGTGACCTTGACCTTTGACCTTGAAAATCGATAGGCTCCAGATTTTCTTAAGGAATAAGTATGTAACAAGCTTGATCAAAATCCATTGCAGGATGTTGATTCTAGAGTGTTCACACGGATTTTACCTGGTAAAAAATTAGACCCTGTGACCTTGACCTTGAAAATCAATAGGATTCCAGATTCTCGTAAGGACTAAGTATGTAGCAAGTTTGGTCAATATCCATTGAAGGATGTTGATTCTACAGTGTTCACAAGGATGTTACGCGGTACAAAATGTGATCCGGTGACCTTGACGTTTGACCTATGACCTTGAAAATCAATAGGGTTCCAGACTTTTCTAAGGATTAAGTATGTACCAAGATTGGTCAAAATCCATTGAAGGATGTTGATTCTAGAGTGTTCACAAGGACGTTTTGCGGTAAAAAAAAATGTGACCCGGTGACCTTGACGTTTGATCTATGACCTTCAAAATCAATTGGGTTCCAGCCTCTCTTAACTACTAAGTATGTACCAAGTTTGGTCAAAATCCATTGAAGGATGTTGATTCTAGAGTGTTCACAAGGATGTTATGCGGTTAAAATGTGACTCGGTGACCTTGACCTTAGACCTATGACCTTGAAAATCAATAGGGTTCTAGATTCTCTTAAGAATTAAGTATGTACCAAGTTTGGTCAAAATCCATTGACGGATGTTGATTCTAGAGTGTTCACAAGGATGTTACGGAAGGGCGGACAGACGGAAGGAAGGAAGGACGGATGGACGGACGGTAGTATTGCTATATCCCTTCGCAACTTCGTTGGCGAGGGGATAATGAGTAGTATATATCCTTTTACATATACTACAACAATGTAAACATGAAGTCTAGAGCGAGTTCATGTGGAACTAGATTTCTGACTGCAGTCCTATTTGAACGAAAAATTCTACCAAAAAGTTCGACTCTTCTATCAACTCCAAAGTCTTGGTCCGAACCAGCGCATTCGAAAGCTGGACTTTGATTGGTTTGACGTCATTCTAGAGTTACTACCTTCCATCACTGAAACATACCTGTAATAAACTAAGGTTTAGATGTCCACTTGAACTCCTCCTACATCAGTTTGTTTGTTTGATGGTGTTTAACACCAATTTCAACAATATTCAGAGGCAAAAAAGTGAAGATTTGTTGAAGGTTTTATATTATTAAATTGGTTGGTTGGTTGGTTGGTTGGTTGGTTGGTTGGTTGGTTGGTTGGTTTGATAGTGTTTAACACCACTTTCAACAATATTTCAGTTTTATTGTTGGAGAAACAAGAGTACCCGGAAAAAACCACCAACCTGTCACAAGTCACTGACAAACTTTATAACATAATGTTCCTACAGTAACAGGGTAGTTGTAACTGCAAAGTAATTCATAAAAGAAGAACACCTTGAGCAGCGTAATAATTATTTATACTACAGGGGGATTCCTCTAAATCATTGTCAACGTAATAATTATTTATACTACAGGGGGATTCCTCTAAATCATTGTCAACATAATAATTATTTATACTACAGGGGGATTCCTCTAAATCATTGTCAACGTAATAATTATTTATACTACAGGGGGATTCCTCTAAATCATTGTCAACATGCTATTTCTAATGCTTATTTTATTTGGATGCACATAAAAGAAACAAACGAATAGTTTTGGAAAGAATCAACATGATATGATTTGTAGTGAAGCGATTTCATCATGTAAAATGCTGCTGTGGTCCCGTTTTCTAATATATTTGGAAGAAAAAGTGACAAATGACATTAATTATTACAGACAATATCTGATTCATAAAGGTAAATATTTACATTTTTCACCTGTACAAGTTCTATAGTATACAATGTCATTATCTAGAACATTATAACACACCTTATGTTTACCTCTTTGATGTCCAATTAAACCACTCATTAACATCGTCTTTGATAGAACAATTCCTGAATAAAATGCAAATTTGGAGAAAACTGGATTGTCAAAACTTATTAAATCTGACATTTTTGTTAATAAGGAAATAACTATTCACACAATGTTAAGTCACCATTAATGTAAATAACGGTAAAATCTAAACTGATGACATGTTGACCTGTACCTACACATGACATGTGACGTTGTGCTCGAGTCAATCTGACTCTAAGATTTTCTCAACGCAACACAAAAATGTATAATCTTTACAGGGCCGTAATGATCCGGGGTTGGTACATTTATACATGGGAATCTGCTATAGTTTCCTGTAGGCGGGGGCGATGGTAACACCATAAACAGCCTTTACGCGGGTCATTTCCAAGGTTCCCTGGAGAATGGAACAATGATAATACCATTTGTATCCTTAAAATGGGTAATTTCCATGGTTCTCTGTATATAGAAACGAAATCGAATAAAACTATATATTTATAAGGGAATTATTGTCGTACATTACTCATAGGTGAAATCTAGTGGCCTGTCGTATTACCGTTGACTTTTCGGTTAATCTCATGAGCCTGCTCACTAAATGTTAACAAGCAGTGTTTTAGTACATTATTCCGCATGTTCGGTTCGTCTTTTAGTTCTTTGTAGGAGGGTTCATGTCGTATTTACGTTATTTGTGTTTTTTGGCGTATAGTGGTGTCCAACACATATTGTGTTCTGTTTTGTTTTGCTTCGTCTTTTGTACCCTATGACGTCAGTTATGATGTCATCTTATGTTTTGTTTTGCTTCGTCTTTTGTACCCTATGACGTCAGTTATGATGTCATCTTATGTTTTGTTTTGCTTCGTCTTTTGTACCCTATGCCGCCAGTTATGATGTCATCTTATTTTTAGTTCAATGATTTGAGGCAAGAGGTGGCAGTTCGTTTTTTGTTGATATTGGTGGAATCGTTTCTTCGTGACTGTTCAATCTTCTTTTCCTAACCCAGCTCTGGGTGGATCCAATTAAGAATGCACCTATGAGTTGTTATACTATTTAGAATACTATAAAGTGTCACACCAACAACACAGAAGAAATATCATCCGGGGATATAAAGGATGAATCTTTGTCATAACACAGCGCTTGGGATTTCGTACTCTGGTAATTGTTATCATTTTGTCCGTTTTAAGATTATACCAGTTCTATATAGGTAATTTTATTTGGAGATTATTTTTAATTGTATAGTCTACCACAGATGTTGCAACGTTTACTGAATAGCTCTGTATCAATCATGCAAATCTATGCAATAAATCTTTCAAGAACTTCACAAAAAGGGTATGCAGGGTGTCAACCAAATATTCGCAAAACAGGAGCCGATTTTCGGACATTGATTCTTTTAAAACTAATATTCATCTGTCTTAGCTATGGATAAAAGCATAACCCATTTATTTGCGTTTATTTTAGAAACGCTTCACTCACACTAAATTAGCAGGGCCCGGGTAGCTCAATGAGTTAGGTGGTTGGATTACCTAACAACTCATACAAGCCTATCACCAATACGGTTTGGGTTCGCGCCCGGCTTTGTAAATTACATAAATGGGTGCACTCGACTCGCTTGATCATGGTCGGTGGTTCTGTCCGGGTATTACGGCTTCTGCCACCACTAAAACTGGTCGCCATGATATAGCTGAAAGTGGCGTTAAACACCAAAAATCAAATCACACTATATTAGATATCTACGTCTTTATTGTAAAGGAAGCAATTTGTAAGTGTGTTTATTATCTTCGTTTGTTTGTTTGTTTGTTCGTTTGTTTGTTTGTTTGTTGTTTATTTGTCTGTTTGTTTTGGGTTTTTCTATAATTAACTCTGTACGAAGAGAGTCTAAAGCCTATTTTATTTAATGTCAAAAAGGTGCTGGAAGAACCTACAATAAGAAGGGTGTTCGACACACATCTGTTGATGTATATACCAGTAAGATTATACATTTCGTTTCTGACAGCCTTGAAGTATGTTGATAACAAATTATTCAGATTGTATGAGAAAACAATCGATTATGGTAAACCATTTCTGTGTAAACTCAAATTGTTTTACCCTGAAAGAACTTAGACAAAAATAACATGAAAATATTGTTATTCATTTTTGTGGTAATATGTGGTCATTTTGAGAGGAAGCGAATCTGTGCATGCTTTTTTGTTTGTTTATATATCTATTGCCGTTTGGGGTTTCTATCAAGAGGCTAGGGTTGATTTTCTATTATCAAGAGCCTAGTGTTAGGTTTCTATTATCAAGAGGCTAGGGTTGATTTTCTATTATCAAGAGCCTAATGTTAGGTTTCTATTATCAAGAGGCTAGGGTTGGGTTTCTATTAACTCCGCCACATTTGTGTGACTGTCCCATGCCAGGACATGGATTCCCAACATCATATTGTGTGGTCTTTGTGTGTTCAAATAGTTGAAGTGAGAGGTGATTGGTCGCTTTGTTGATATTAGTGGAATTGTTTTGTTGATATTAGTGGAATTGTTTTCGGCGAGTATAATTCAAACCATTTCCCTATAAACTAAAACGGTGTTTGAGTGAAAAATATATGAGCTTGTTTAAATATATCAGTGTTAGATTCCAGTATGAACCGGTATTTTGGGGCCCGGGTGGCTCAATGAGATAGGTCGTTGGATCTAACAGCTGAAACAAGTCTATCACCAATACGGTATGGGTTCGCGCCCAGCTTTGTACATTAAAAAAAGGGTGTACTTGACTCGCAGCCGCAAGTGATAAAGTTTACCAGTTGGTTGCTCAGGGTCGGTGGTTCTCTCTGGGTACTCCGGCTTCCTCCACCACTAAAAAACTGGTCGCCATGATATAGCTGAAATACTTCTAAAAGTGGCGTTGAAACACCAAAATTCAAAAATCAATCAATGAACCTGTATTTTGATATGCTTTACATGACTGTCTATGACTCTTCATCGTCGGTTACCCACAGCTGATCACGATTCGATTACCCTCCACTCACCATCACCCGTGCATCAACTGGCAGATACCAATAAAAATAATCGTTTGATATTGTTAATCTCCATCTTTAAGGTGAAAAGGCTATGCAGAAAAATGAGAGCTCTCCTTTCTTACATTTAAAAGCTGTGATTTAAAGACAGTCGTGGAGACTAATCAAAGAGTTTTCAAATGATCACATGACTATGATGATTTTCTCTACCAGTTGACTGACGGATGATGAGTAGAGAGTAATCGAAGCATGCTCAGCTGTGGGTTATCCACAATTATAACTCTAGAACAGCATCCGTGCAGTGTTTGAAATACAAATTTTAGAAATTGAGAAATAAATTGAATTCATACATTGATATGAAGAAGATATATATATGGAGCGGATGTGATCGAGTGGTCTAGGGCACTAGACGTAAGGCTAAGCGATTGGTGCTGCAGTATATCAATGGTGTGAGTTCAAATCCCGTCGAGGGAAGAACAAAAATTTGACAGCTCAAAAATATAATTCTAACAATGTCTGAAAATTCAACCAAAAAGTGATAGATTTAGAATTAGATTTTTGAGCTGTCAAATTTTTGACCACATCCGCTCCATTAACATGGAGCTTCAATAATCGAAGTGTTACATGTACCTTGTCTCGTAAGGAAAATCTAGAGATAGACATAAGACATGTGTCTAAACGTGTGTAGATGGTAAATATATACTTAATATTATAATTTAAAAGCAATCTAACTCAGCAATTTCATTAATATATTGTATAGGATAATGAAGAATTCATTATACAGTCACAGGAAGTAAAGTATATTATACAAACGTCTAAGCAAGTGACAACCATACAATATATCTGTCCCACCGGATCTCAAAGTTATTTGTGATACTAGGTTAATACTAAATATTATACGTCTGAAAATTAAACCAAACAGTGTTAGAATTATATTTTTGAGCTGTCAAATATTTGTTCTTCCCTCGACGGGATTTGAACTCAGACCATTGATACACTGTAGCACCAATCGCTTATCCTTACCTCCAGCGCCCATAAGGAAAATCTAAAGATAAGCATAAGACGTGTGTCTAAGATATATATATATATGTCACACTTGTGGCACTAGTTGTACAACATGCAAGCACCAGTTGTACAACATGCAAAAGAAAAGACAGTCTGGAGCAACATGAATCGGTACACGAAATGAATAAGTAGTTTAATGTGCAATGTTGGAAACTGTCTATGTATATCTGAAGAATCACTTGAAGTTAAAAATATCTGACACTTCTTACATTATAATATAAATACATGTATGACGAAAACATATCTTTGAATATTGTTGTTTTTCATCACCAGACACAGAACAACATTATCAATGTTTAATTGTTTCTGTTATATTTGTTGCGTCACGATTCAGCTTGAATTATGTTATATATGTTAGAATAGCTTTTATACGTTTTCCAATGTATTTTGTGATAGACGTAACTATACCTTTACTCAGGACAAATAAAGTTATAAGTCAGTGTTATCCTTGTTTTATTGTTTCGTGTTTTTCCAACCAAAAGAGCTTTCATTAATTGTTTACAGAACGTTTCTCTGATAATTTGTCTTTCTCCTACATGTTTATACTGCTTTTTCTGTTTTGTTAAACAACTCCGGGCTTTTTTCAACTGATTTCAGCGAATTGGAGTAGTGGATTTATTAGCCAAAGCTATTCTTTCCTGAAGAATCTCGTTGCCAAGTAGACATTGTATACGTTTAGAACGATATATACTAAGATCACAAAGGGTAAGTACTTAGATATCTAATTTAGTGTGGTCACGAGATTCAGGACTACGTAATATCAGGTATACACATCGTTAAAAGATCGGAGGATAGCTAATAAACCCGTGCAGCCAAAAGATCAGAGGATAGCTAATAAACCCGTGCAGCCAAAAGATCAGAGGATAGCTAATAAACCCGTGCAGCCAAAAGATCAGAGGATAGCTAATAAACCCGTGCAGCCAAAAGATCAGAGGATAGCTAATAAACCCGTGCGGCCACCTACGTCTAAGGGAGAACAATTCTAATAAACCCGTGCGGCCACCTACGTCTAAGGGAGAACAATTCTAATAAACCCGTGCGGCCACCTACGTCTAAGGGAGAACAATTCTAATAAACCCGTGCGGCCACCTACGTCTAAGGGAGAACAATTTTAATTTTAACAATAATTACATTATTTAGGAACTGTAAATCTGTCATTAACCGTGTATAATTAAAAATGACTTCTTTGACTGTAATCATATATAACCTGACAAATTAACTTGTACAAACCCACCCCATTAACATTGTTTTGGAACATGATTGCAGCAATTTGTCTAATACTCAGGTTTGTCTTCTTTATGTACAGATGGCCTTGGCTTGGTTTGGCTTGGTTTTTCAACTCACACAGCCGACACAGGTATACATGGCATATTGTAGATTTAGCTGTACATACCATACCATACACATGCACGGCTGATGTAGATTTAGCTGTACATACCATACCATACACATGCACGGCTGGTGTAGATTTAGCTGTACATACCATACCATACACATGCACGACTGATGTAGATTTAGCTGTACATACCATACCATACACATGTACGGCTGATGTAGATTTAGCTGTACATACCATACCATACACATGCACGGCTGATGTAGATTTAGCTGTACATACCATACCATACACATGCACGGCTGGTGTAGATTTAGCTGTGCATACCATAACATACACATGCACGGCTGATGTAGATTTTACTGTACTGTACGACCTTTTGTGACTAGATTTATGCACTGAGGAACTAATATAGCTTTTATACATTTCCGAGGTTGATTCTAAAATTATGCGTTTCACGGGATATTTTTGTCTTTAAGGCGAGCAAAATGTCCACTTTCCTCCAGAGTCCAAAATATATAACATTATTTTTTTTCCGTAATCTGTACAAAATGTTACTGTTGTAACAACATGCGATTATTTTTATTTGCAATAAAATCAACCTCTGATTTGTATAAGGTTCAAATATCTACAAATTATGAGAAACATTATACTTTATATTCAGTGTCCTTTCTATTGCTCTTCCTAGACCGGATACCATTTTGCCTGTCGTGAGAGAAATAGCTCCTATAAAAACGTACAATTGTGGAATCAAACCGGGAATGTGCAAATGGTCCATTGTATTCTTCTCGTCAGTTTGGTATTAAGATGTTGCTTTTCAACTTTCGGGAGTTAAATATTTATATTTACACATGTTCTACTTGATTATCACTTGTGGTTTATGGTTTAATTATGCTTAACGCCACTTTTAATAATATTTCAGAATTATTGGTAGAGGAAACCGGAGAAAACCACCGACCTGTTGCAAGTCACTGACAAACTTTATCACATAATGTTGTATTGAGTACCCCTGAGCGGGGTTCGAACTCACAATGTTAGTGGTTATAGGCTCTGAGTGCATAGGTAGTTATAAATCCAACTACCATACGATCACGACGGTCCTTTATCACTTGGTCTTTGACATATATTAATACTAATGGATTCACTCCATCGGGTCAGGTGAGCTAAAATGTGATGTTCCCTTCATTGGATTTTTTCTTGAATTACTGTTGAATCTGTTATCTGCATGGCAATCGTCCTCTACTAAATATACACGGCATGTTAGAGTTTTAATTCCATCACAATGTTTACATTACAATCCATATTTGTTTATAAGCATTGTCGTTGGAGATCCAGTTATCAAGAGGGGGTGGTTTGTCATTCCATTAACCGGTTTAATCCCGCCACATGTTTGTGCCTCTCCCAAGCCAGGCCCTCGATCTCAAACGTCATTTGTCGTGGTCTTTTTTCTTTTTTGGGGGTGGGGTGGGGTGGGAGGGGGGGGGGTTAAGATGAGAGTTGATTGTTCATTTTGTTGGCAATGGTGGAATTGGTGACCTTCACTGTTTAAACTTATTTTCATAATAAAATGAAAAAAAAAAGAAAATTTATGGGCTTCCGTGTTCATTTACATCCAAATATCTTCTTGTTAAAACCTGCTTGGCCAAAGTGAACACACTGACAACCAAAACAAACAAATGTTTATATAACAAATAACAATATATTACACAAATCTTGCCCTATAAACTGTATCTTGCAAAACGGATTTAATTATATATTTTCAAATAAAAAACTTACAGGTTCCAGAAAATGAACAATATCGTATGCAATTCTATGAACTGTTCTTGTTAATGTGGGTTCATAATACCTATTATTGGCAGCAAAACACTGAGCACATGCCTTGTCACATTCGCACAAATGTCGTCTGCAGAAATCATTTGGTGGATCATCTAAATTCAGAAGAAAGGCTTTGTGCACATTATTCGATATAAACAAATAGATAATAAAAATCACGACACATTATTTTTAATTGTACTGAAATTCAGATGGAATTACAACACTGCAGAAATATACCTCGAGTGAATCCAATGTTTTCTGGCTATCGAATAACGGAATCGGCCGAGATGTCACGAGTACTAAAATTAAGAAATAATCCATGGCAGCCATTGTGTTATATTCATTTAACCATGGGCTGGGCTTTTATAATCGAATTTAATCCCGTTAACCATGGGCTGGGCTTTTATAATCGAATTTAATCCCGAGCGATAGCGAGGGGTTAAATTAACGATTATAAAGGCCCAGCCCATGGTTAAATGAATATAACACAATGGCTGCCATGGATTATTTCGATTCTAATAGGACAAATATGGTAATTTACTTGCAAAACGCCGCCTATATACATTTCAAACAAGTGAAGAGTTCAAGCATATTGTTAAGTATTATATAAACACGGCGTCATATTAGAAGACAGGGATTATCATGTTCTTACAAACTTAGAACATTCTAAAGTAATCAAGACAATAGAATTTTGTCTTGGGGAACAATGGGGAAAATCCATGGTCTTAATGATTAAGTAAGGCAAAATTATATTGTCGATAGTACTTTACTATGTTCTAATGAGTAATAGGACTTAGAAAAACTTGTTTTCGTAACATTCGATCTATTATTTGAATGAAGATGTTCAGAATTATTTACTAATTTTACGCGGTTTAAATCACAGGGGCTTGAATCGCTTTCATAGAGGTCACGCAGCCTATATACCCTATATACTAACAAGGGATGTAACGACCAACGTAGCCAAGCCACTACCAGTTCTGTTTCAGGCTTGAAAAAAATATTAAAAAATAACACATTCAAACAATCTTTGTTGCCATTCGCTAGCATATTGATTTATCTTTCCGACGAGACATAATTTTTCACAACTGCTTCACTCTAGAAGTCAGAGCACCCCTGCAAACTTGAAAATTTGCTCCAAAATAGGTCACCAACGTTTTGCTATGGACACAGTCAACGGTAAAACTCCAAGAGTAAAGAGCACAATTGCGGACAATATCCGCATAAATCCTGACTCGTAAATACCTATGAACGCCTTCGACTCAACTATCACCAGAACAGTTCACATAGTGCAGATGAAAAGCGCAATAACTCACGTTTTACAGTCCGGTATAAATCCTTTCAAATGTTGGAAGCCATTGTTGAAAATACACAGCAGCAAATGAAAATTATCTGTCATCTGATTGGTTAATATTTCTCACGACACGCCCACATTCTGATAACGCTTGAAATATACCCTTTAAAAAAATTTCAGTGAGAATTACTTTTAGAAGTAATTTTATATGATTATAATATACCTAAAAATCATTTACAATATTTCTTATATGTTACGAATAAGTAAAAACACTTACCCTGCCGTGAGAAATATTAACCAATCAGATGACAGATTTCATTTGCTGCTGTGTATTTTAACAATGGCTTCCAACATTTGAAAGGATTTATACCGGACGGTAAAACGTGAGTTACTGCTTTTCGTCTCCACTATGTGAACTGTTCTGGTGATAGTTGAGTCGAAGGCGTTCATAGGTATTTACGACTGTCGGGATTTATGCGGATATTGTCCGCAATTGTGCTCTTTACTCTTGGAGTTTTACCGTTGACTGTGTCCATAGCAAAACGTTGGTGACCTATTTTGGAGCAAATTTTCAAGTTTGCAGGGGTGCTCTGACTTCTAGAGTGAAGCAGTTGTGAAAAATTATGTCTCGTCGGAAAGATAAATCAATATGCTAGCGAATGTCAACAAAGATTGTTTGAATGTGTGATTTTTTAATATTTTTTTCAAGCCTGAAACAGAACTGGTAGTGGCTTGGCTACGTTGGTCGTTACATCCCTTGTTAGTATATAGGGTATATAGGCCGCGTGACCTCTATGAAAGCGATTCAAGCCCCTGTGGTTTAAATCTTGATTATGTTCAGGATCGCCGGTGAGTTCTGACAGAACAAATAATGTGAAAAACTTTTTTCTTTCCCGCCAATGTTAGACGACATTGTTCGCTTGATTAAATTAGCGTCTCTATTGTCCTTGACAGTGTCAATAGATTTACCTGCGGCAACTTTTAACGACAACTGAGTATATTTACCTTCTATACTATACTATATCGGAAAACGATAAACATTCGGCCATTTTAAAACAATATAAACCTTTACTATAAGTACAAAAAACGATCCAACTCCAATCTCGGCATTCCGAGTACAAAAAAAAAGACAAAAACCCTTCAAAATAATCAGTTTTTTCAGTATCTAAGAAGATTTTGGTTTGGTTTATGGTGTTTAACGTCACTTTCAATAATATTTGAGTTATTTCGTGGTAGTCAGTTTTATTGGAGGAAACCGGAGAAAACCACCGATCTGTGGCAAGTCACTGACAAATTGTATAACATAATATTGTATCCAGTACACCTCACCATGTATGGGATTCAAACTCACAACTACCATATAATATGAGCATGTATCATTCACCTGACTGTCATTAGTAAAAAAAAAAAAAAGCTTGTTCATTATTGGATGGTGAGAGAATAAATCAAGAAAAGTGCATTTAATATTCCTTTACAAGATGATTTATGAAAATCAGTTTTTGCAGAAACTAAGAAGATTTTGGACCTTACTGCATGAATCTATATACAGTAATGACAGTTATCTTCTATTTCTATATACAGTAATGACAGTTATCTTCTATTTTTATATACAGTAATGACAGCTATCTTCTATTTCTATATACAGTAATGACAGTTATCTTCTATTTCTATATACAGTAATGACAGTTATCCTCTGTTTCTATATACATTAATGACAGTTATCTTCTATTTCTATATACAGTAATGACAGTTATTTAAGAAATAATCCATGGCAGCCATTGTGTTATATTCATTTAACCATGGGCTGGGCCTTTATAATCGAATTTAATCCCGAGCGATAGTCGATTCTAATAGGACAAATACGGTAAATTACTTGCAAAACGCCGCCTATACACACAGCAATGTATTTGGCTGTTCCTTTACCCTCCCGAACACAAAGATACGATTTCTGTCATTTCTAGATACGATTTCTGTCATTTGAGATTACTAAATGTTGTCATTCATGAACATCAATTCAAAAGAAAGGAAAAATACTACAAATCCCACTTCGACAAGGAGGCGTACACGAAGCCAAAAAAAACGTCAGGATCTCTATGTTCTAAACTGGAAGTCTTCATGTTGTTTACGTGCCAAAATTGTCAACAACATTTCGCGGAATTTTAATTTTCTACGGTAAATGTATAACGTACACCATTTCGCGGGAGGGTACACGGAATAGCCTAATTGACAACATTACCGCGTTTGCGCTAAAAGTGTTGTTGTTGAGTATTATATAAACTGACGATAACACGGCGTCATATTAGAATTTGGTAATAATCTATGAGTAAACGTTAAATACATGTATGGTAATGTTCTGATAAGATAGTTTGTTGAATTGTGACATAACTATTTCTTCACATGGGTGTGCAATTGACACCACTTCCGTACGTTGACAGTATTGCATCATTATCTTTTCGATTACAAAAAGTGAGAAATTTGCTGAATTTTCCCAGAAATTCTTATTTTCAACAATAATACGTCTTACTTTCTACATATGTATATTGATTAAACTTACGACATATAATACCCCTTGTCGTCATTTCCCAGGCATACTTAGGAGAAAAAATGCCACAGTGTGAATATTTCTGGTCTGCGTAACATTTATCATGCATTTTACAACACCTGAAATTGACATAAAATAACATTCGTTATTATATAGATAGGTGTGAATTATGGTGATTTATCCGTGAAATAAATTCCGATATTTCACATGTGAAATATCAGTTTTTTCCCGCCAGAACTACTTTTAGACAACTATAAGTGTAGTGGTTACGTCCCTGGTTGTGTTACGGTGAATACACACATGATTGTAAACTGAAACAATTAAACAAATGAAAAAGTTTTAGTACTTTTATAAATTATTTTAATTGAATCATTTTATTGATACATTAAAATCAAACACTTGCTTATTCTAAATCGAATCATTTCACTGGCATAACACAACAGATTTAAATATAAACAAACAACGGAAATGTTAAAAGTGCATTGTATATTGTCAGTTTCCTAATTCCTTTCACCACCCCTTTTCAATGAAAAATCGTCTGCGTTGAACAATCTTAAAATAAAAAATATTAGCTATACATTGGTAAAAAAAAAATATAAAGATATAACTACTTTACTTTGCACATGCGTATTGTTAGACAAATTCTGGACATCTTATGTCCTTTTACCAAATAATTATAAGTTTGGTGATTTTGTTGATCGCGTCTGTCCCACTGAGCTTGAAATAAAGGATACCACAGATAAGTCTGCAATATACATTGACTTACACCTCTGAATCGACTGTGAGAGTCGTTTAATAATGAAACTTTACGACAAAAGAGATAATTTCAATTTTCCCACTGTGAACTTTCCATTTATATGTAACAACATTCAAGCAGCACCTGCATATGGAGTATATATTTCTCAATTGATCCCATATTTCAGAGCTTGTGTTTACTATCAGGTTGTCATTGATAGAGGGTTGCTGTTAACAAGGAAGCTACTGAACTAAGGGTTTCTATTGGTTAAGTTGACATTATCACTTCGAAAGTTTTACGGTCGCTACCATGACTTTGTTAACCCTTACGGAATATATCTGTCACGGGAATTGCTTACTCTTCCGGAGCATCTGAGTTCACCCCGGTTTTTAGTGGGATTCGTATTACTATTTAGTTGTCTGTGTACTGTTTAGTAGATCCTTGTCTGTCATTTTTTCTTTTGACCTTTGTATTGACTGTCCGCCGATTTACAGATTTTTGATTACCCCTTTGGTATCTTCAAACTCTTCTTATATATAGTCTGTATAGCTATATTTGGGTTATGCTTACAAGTCTATCGGATCCACGATCGAACCATGTCCTCCTAGTCCACAGTAATTTCCGTATCCATAAAAGTCTAACGGGTCCCGGCCTGTTGCAGCTGAAACCATGTCACGAAATTCAAAAACATTTCGCTTCACTCTGCCACCGTATAAAATACCTATCGATATGGATAATAATAATGTGTAAATACTTCTTATAATTATTCAGAAACTAGAGAAATTTAATATTATCTTACCATTATTTATTCATACAGGTGTAGATTAATTTCTTTACGATTTTCTACTAAATTTTCTTTATTTTCTTTAAGCTACTTAGCCATTATGTCAGAAGTTCAACCTTATATATTTTTTTTCAACATACTATTTTTTTTCCTTGGAAAGATACACGATTCCTCTACGGTCTGTCAAAAATACTCTTAAAAATAACGCCATCACCCCAGAAATTCTTACCTTATAGGTCATACATTAATCCCTCCATAAGGGTCTTAAGATAACAGTAAATCAAATCAAATTTGGGCTTAAAATGTTCCTTATATATTAACATTTAATTACAAATTTTATTAACGCCATTCTATCAAATTTCTTCTTCAAAATGCAATAAAGTTAATGGAACTCATTAGTTTTAAAGGGACTACTTTTTCAATGTGTTCTAAGCCCAGGTTGGTTGAATTTGTGCTTTTATACATTGTAACTTGCTTAGTGTATTCTATCCTCATTTCTGTTTTTCTGAAACAGCTCATACGATTTTCGGATTTTTGTCGGTTCTTAGTTCAAAAAATCATCATACAGACACCCAGCACTTCAATTGGCTGAAAGGCTTCCGTGGTAACGTCATATTGATAACTGATATATACATATTTATATACAAAGATAGCTATGTACAGTTTATGTCCGTAACAGCAATATGTACTAGTGGAACAGGAACTGTCCATCCTTCCGGGGCAACAGAATTAGTTTTATGTGTATGTTTTGTAGATCGTTGTTTGTCCTTTTGTCCTTTTTCTTCATGCCATTCTGTTGTCTGACCTTCTTCGATTTACGGATTCTGATTGCCACGTTGGTATCTTCAATCTCTTCTTACAGCCTTTTACTTGATAGAAAGAATGAAGTTTAGATGTAAATGTATAATTATATTTATATTCTACATACATGCATATTACATTTTTTTTGCACTTACCGATCAAACAAATAAGAATAATTCCAAATAGAGTGCAATGGAACCTCCGGAAACTGTAGTCCATTCCTAAAAATGTTAAAAAAAAAAAAAAAAATAGCTGAATAAATATTCCATAATAAATCAACACACCTAAATATAAAAATAACTTATAAATACTCCCTACCCATCTTGAAAACCACACTCAATACGACTATATAGAATAAAGAGCAAATAAAAGCACTTTACCAATAATCATTTATTCTTGCTATCGTCTCAGCCTGTGGCTGCCTCCCAAGTATATTTTTATTAAATATACCTGCCGTACATCATCTTCACGAGAACAGGTTGGTCGGTACACGAAGTTTTCACTAACCATAAATCTATCGCTTTTACACAATACCCTTCGACATTCGGGATATGCCCCCTCTTTTGCAGCATTTTCCCACATTTGATTTTTTTCTCAATTATTTGTGAGATATTAGTGTTGAAGAATCACTTATATCCAATTAAGATTAATAAATAACACTTATTTATCCGCTGCAGTTCATTGACCAGCTGCAATTCACTTATACTGCTAACCAACTGAAGTTCTTATACTGCTATCCCGATTCAGTTCACTATACTGCTATCCAATGGCAGTTAACTAACTGCTATCCAATGGCAGTTCACTATACTGCTATCCATATGCAGTTCAGCCTGTCATAATCCAGATGCAGTTCGCTAATTGTTGTCAACTGCAGTTCACTATTCTACGCTCCAGTACCTTTTTGGTGTAAGAGACAATCCAGAAACCTTTTACGTTGTGAAAATATACTCTGATAACAAAAAGTACTCTAAAACAGGCATTTTCAAAATGCTTAATTTTTTTCATCGGCAACATATATTTGTTGTATTTTGTGGCCATGTTTTTTTTTCAACAGAGAGTTAATTTGTATTCCAATGGGTACTAATTGAGCTCCTCTTTTATCAGACTTATTCTTATATTCATCTGAGACTAACTTCATACAGGGGCAACCCTAGAGAAAAGAGAAGGAATAAGCTGAATTCTTTAATTTCAGCTTCAGCTATATAGATGACGTCTTATCTTTTTTCATATACCTGAGTAGCACAACGGGTGTGATATGTGGAACAAGGAGTGCTTACCCTTCCGCAGCACATGGGGACCGTGTCAGGTCATCTTTAGTTTCTGTGCTCATACACGTCGATAATTGTTTGTCTAATTTGTCTGTTTGTTATTTTTGGACACTTCCGTGTCGATTTACATTTCATTTCTTAATACGTCTTTGTACTTCTGTCTTTGTTGCGAAGTAAAAACTTATTATCAATTAGCGTTACCTCACTTTATAAATATTGTAAAAAAAAAAAAAGAAAAAAGGAAGAAATAATAGCCACAGATCGAAAAGGTATATATTTCCACAATATATAAACAAACAAAACAACATACCCTTTGATGTACATTCGTACTATACTATGGTCCAACCACCAATAATTAGTGGTATTTACCATATCTTTGCATAATCTCTTTTCTAATCAATTGCCCAAGGAAATTGACCTATACATAAATCCGGAAGTTCTCGGGATTATTTATATTTAAAAAGAATTACCGAGGACACATCATAAGAATCTATAATACACATGTTATCATTTACCCACAGGATATTTTGAAATGTGTACCTACATGAATGCGTGGCAAAATATTGTTAAACTGGGTTAAATCTTAATTTTATTTAGCATGCGATCAGATAAAATAATGATATTCCAACATTTTGTAATATTTCCTACTGAGAAATATTAATATTACGATGCATTGATGTATGTTATGTGATCAACGCACGTGTACAGACATGACAAATATGTTTCAATAACAAGTGCGGAAAGTTTGTAAAACGGAATGCGGTACATGCAGGTTAAACGAGTGCATGTATCGTATGTTTGTATATGTTCTGTAAAAAAAAAAAAATGTCGGATTCTCACCAAAATTTGTTTAGATGTTTATTTCCAGAATGTCTGACTTAAATTCGTAAATGTGTGATTGAACTACTATTTGTGGGGTAAAATCTTAGTTTTTTAATTAAAAAACTAAATTTTGAGAATTGTTAAAAAAAAATGTTATTTGTAATTAATTAAAAGATAGTATACAGTGACATATTTTTTTTTGCTATATCAACAATTAGGGATACTGGAATACCGTTTTAGTATGAAAAAAAACAAATTAGGGTTTTTAATGAAAAACTTGGCATTTTTAGAATTGTTGTTAGTTTTCCTTGTTGCAAATTTATTTTTTGAGGGAATCTCATAAAATTTACACAGATTATTCCTTTCAAGAATATCACATTTAAGTTAAGTTCGAAATGGATTGTTTGTGTGTTTTAATGGAGTTCAAAGATGTTTGAATTTTTCACAACTGCTTCAAACCTAAGCGCATTGTTTCGACATTATTTTGATGTACACAAGCTTTGGTTCAACAATATTTTGCTATCCACAAAGAAGAGTTTGAAGATCAGAATCCGTATATCGAAGAAGAACAGACTATGCAATGGCCAAAAGAAAAAGTATTAAAAAGGACAAACAACGAACGACAAAACATTCACATACAACTAAACATCGAGTAACACAAACCCCACTAAAAACCGGGAGTGAACTCAGGTGCTCCAGGGGAGGGGGGGAGGGGGTGGGTGGTGGTAGACAGTTCCTGCTCCACTAGTGACACTCGTCGTGTTAATCTAGTTACGACCCCGGTGATTAGTAGTCATGATTGAGGAAAGGACCGGGAAGTGTGTACGACAAGTCGAACATATCCGTGGTCATTTGTGACACAGATATTCCATAATGGTCAACCAATTCATGGTATCAACCATAAAGCCTTCGAAGTACACATGATGTCTTCAACTTAACCACGAGGAACTCTTGGTTCAGTAGCTTCCTTGTTAGCAGCAACACTCTATTAGGAACCACAAGCTCTGGAATATCGTATCAACTGAAAGATATATACTCCATAATTTATGCAGGTGCTGTTGGGAATATTGCTACATATAAATGGAAAGTTAACAATAGGAAAATTGAAATGATCTCTTTTGTCGTAAAGTTTTGTTTTTAACTCTCACTGTCAATTTGTCGATGTATAGGTCAAGCTTTCTGTCAACACCATTTTGCTATAAATACAAGCTTGGGGTTCAACAACATTTTGATATTTACAAGTTTTGTTTCAACAATATTTTGCTATACACGAGTTTTGCTTTAACAATATTTTGCTATACACGAATTTTGCTTCAACAATATTTTGCTAATAACGAGCTTTGCGTCAACAATATTTTGTTATACACAAGCTTTGTTTCAACAATATTTTGCTATACACAAGCTTTGGGCTCTACAATATCTTGGAATTACAATAATTTTATTGAAGTTTTGTCCTTTTAAGATGCTTAACAATGTTATCCTTGAGTTTGAAAATGGATTGATGCGTATTGATTTGAGATGTGAATTAGTCAGTTTAGTGTTCTGTTCAGTATAACGACTATTTTATTTTTTTAGTTACCGCATTGGTAATACAATGTATAACTCATTTGTAAATTATTTTAATTTTGCATATTGAAAAGAAGACTGTTCTCCTTATGAATGAATGCATGATGAATTCTAACAACGTTTAATATATTTCCCAATGTTTTCTAACTTTAGAAACTACATCAGTGATGTAACGGCTAGCGTGCTCGCCTCCAGTACGGTAGATCGTGGGTTCATCAGTGGTGTAATGGCTAGCGTGCTCGCCTCCAGTACGGTAGATTGTGGGTTCATCAGTGGTGTAATGGCTAGCGTACTCGCCTCCAGTACGGTAGATTGTGTGTTCATCAGTGGTGTAATGGCTAGCGTGCTCGCCTCCAGTACGGTAGATTGTGGGTTCATCAGTGGTGTAATGGCTAGCGTGCTCGTCTACAGTACGGTAGATCGTGGGTTCATCAGTGGTGTAATGGCTAGTGTGTTCGCCTGCAGTACGGTAGATCGTGGGTTCATCAGTGGTGTAATGGCTAGCGTGGTCGCCTCCAGTACGGCAGATCGTGGGTTCATCAGTGGTGTAATGGCTAGCGTGCTCGCCTCCAGTACGGTAGATCGTGGGTTCATCAGTGGTGTAATGGCTAGCGTGCTCGCCTCCAGTACGGTAGATCGTGGGTTCATCAGTGGTGTAATGGCTAGCGTGATCGCCTCCAGTACGGTAGATCGTGGGTTCATCAGTGGTGTAATGGCTAGCGTGATCGCCTCCAGTGCGGTAGATCGTGGGTTCATCAGTGGTGTAATGGTTACCATGCTCGCCTCCAGTACGGTAGATCGTGGGTTCATCAGTGGTGTAATGGCTAGCGTGCTCGCCTCCAGTACGGTAGATCGTGGGTTCATCGGTGGTGTAATGGTTCGAATGCCCGCCTCCAGTACGGTAGATCGTGGGTTCATCAGTGGTGTAATGGCTAGCGTGCTCGCCTCCAGTACGGTAGATCGTGGGTTCATCAGTGGTGTAATGGTTAGCATGCTCGCCTACAGTACGGTAGATCGTGGGTTCATCAGTGGTGTAATGGTTAGCATGCTCGCCTCCAGTACGGTAGATCGTGGGTTCATCAGTGGTGTAATGGCTAGCGTGCTCGCCTCCAGTATGGTAGATCGTGGGTTCATCAGTGGTGTAATGGCTAGCGTGCTCGCCTCCAGTATGGTAGATCGTGGGTTTGAGTCTCGGTCGGGTCAAACCAAAGACTATGAAATTGGTATTTGTTGCTTCTCCACTAAGCATGCAGCATTAAGGAGAAAGAGAAAAGACTGGTTGGCTCGGAATTAGAATAATGTGTCCGAGTGGAACGACATGTCTACC
The DNA here is from genome assembly GCA_002080005.1 of Gigantidas platifrons. Taxonomy (NCBI): domain Eukaryota; kingdom Metazoa; phylum Mollusca; class Bivalvia; order Mytilida; family Modiolidae; genus Gigantidas; species Gigantidas platifrons. The sequence goes on along the minus strand of MJUT01028183.1, from coordinate 428,471 downwards.
CGCGGACTGATGTTTCAGTGAGCTAGCACTATAAAAATCCAACTCAGCGTGTTGGTTTAGAACAAAGCGGACCTCATCATCATCTCATTGAAAATTAACTTTTTGAAAAATTGCTGAATTGGCTTTAAACATCGATCACTCACTCACTCACTCTAATTTAAACTATAAACTATATTGTGGCTGGTGTCTTGTTTACGGAGACATTTTTCGAGACTATTGTATGTCCTTTTTTTATAATGTTCATTTATTTATTTTAATTTTCGATTTTTCCAACATAATAGATATTTTGAAGAAAAAATATTGCACACTCTTACAAATAATTATTAATTAATGAACAGTTAAATAAGATGTACACCCACTAAAAATTAAGGTACAATAAAATCAAACGTTCTTTTAGCAATCTCTGTACCTTTTGTAAATTGGTTTATTATAAAGTATAAATCACCTTATTCACTTCTGTTTTTGAATGATTCGTTTGGTCTATCAACAGAACTCTACAACATATGTTTTAATGTAGAAAATAATTTTCATCTATTTTGATTTTGTAATATGGATAGATTTAAATATGCGAGATGTTTACATAAGCATATTATGAAACTACCAGAAATGAAGATTTAAACTTTTGAGTTAGAGGACCCAGTTTGAGCTAATGATATATTTTACTTATCTACATTTCAAATTGAACATAATAATGTGTACTTCCTTGAGCAAAAATCGAAAAAAGAGAATTTGTATGCTTACTATTAATCAAAATTCTAATATGACGCCGTGTTATCGTCAGTTTATATAATACTCAACAACAACACTTTTAGCGCAAATGCGGTAATGTTGTATATTCGGCTATTCCGTGTACCCTCCCGCGAAATGGTGTACGTTATACTGACCTACATTTACCGTAGAAAATTAAAATTCCATGAAATGTTGTTGACAATTTTGGCACGTAAACAACATGACGTCATATGAAGACTTCCAGTTTAGAACATAGAGATCCTGACGTTTTTTGGCTTCGTGTATGCCTCCTTGTCGAAGTGGGATTTGTAGTATTTTTCCTTTCTTTTGAATTGATGTTCATGAATGACAACATTTAGTAATCTAAAATGACAGAAATCGTATCTAGAAATGACAGAAATCGTATCTTTGTGTTCGGGAGGGTAACGGAACAGCCAAATACATTGCTGTGTGTATAGGCGGCGTTTTGCAAGTAAATTACCGTATTTGTCCTATTAGAATCGAAATAATCCATGGCAGCCATTGTGTTATATTCACTTAACCATGGGCTCGGCCTTTAAGGCCCAGCCCATGGTTAAATGAATATAACACAATGGCTGCCATGGATTATTTCTTAAATATATAATATGTAATAATTAATATAATATATAATAATATACAATTATTGACTTTTGTTGAGGTTAATATCAGGATCTATCGTTCCAAGATATATGATATTTATCGAGGCCGAGGTAAATATCATACATCTTGGAATGACAGATCCTTATAGTAATCGAAACGAAAGTCAGTAATTGTTTTATTATACTGAAATTATTATTAATGTCCTCTGTGTCATGTTTTTGTTGTTGTTTAAATTGGCATTAAACACTACATGTGTGTGGGTTTTTTTTTTTTTTTTTTATTTTAATGGCACCAAGAAAGATTTATGAATACTGCAAATATTAATTTAGATCGATCCAGAGGAGCCTTTATAACGCTATATTAACCTCACGTGACGCTAAAATTAAAAGTAGGGCCGTTGCTTGCCCATGGTCGGTGGTTCCCTCCGGCTTCCTCCACCACTAAAACTGGTTGCCATGATATAGCTGAAATATTGTTGAAAGTGGCGTTAAACACAAAACAAAGTTTACCCGCAGTTGCTTGCCCATGGTCGGTGGTTCCCTCCGGCTTCCTCCACCACTAAAACTGGTTGCCATGATATAGCTGAAATATTGTTGAAAGTGGCGTTAAACACAAAACAAAGTTTACCCGGTTTTCCTATTTTAGACTGAGTCACGTGAGGTTAATATAACGTTCCAAAGGCTCCTCTGAAACGATCTAAATCAATCTTTGTGGAAATTGAAGGTTCAAAAACAGTATTCATAAAGTTCTATCAAGAAAAAATCTCCTGTTTTTAACCAATCAGATAAAAGAAATATTTATTATAGTTATATAATAATATTAGTTATCTTGGTGTAATCAGGGGTGTACAGAATTTTACACCGGTGTTGAAAATTCATACACCCTGTGGCGCAGGTGTATGAATTTTCAACACCGGTGTAAAATTATGTACACCCCTGATTACACCAAAATAACGAATGTATTTCTTATGAAGCTTTCCTTTACTTCTTGGTATACCGGGGTGTAAGACTGAATTTGTTTTATGTGTATCCAACAACATTTTACATGTGTTAGGATCAAATGGTTTAGCTGGGGTGTAAATGGTTTAGTTGGTGTATAAATGGTTTAGCTGGGGTGTAAATGGTTTAGCTGGGGTGTAAATGATTTAGCTGGGGTGTAAATGGTTTAGCTGGGGTGAGGTGCAATTTACACCCGCGTAACTAACCAATCAGAATGCAAGATTCTTGCTTCATAAGAAATAATATACAATTATTGACTTTGAAATAGGTTACTATCTGGATTTATCAACCTGAAAAAATGTAATATTCACCGATCGGCAGGCGAGGTGAATAGACGTTTTTAAAGGTTGATAAACCAGATAGCAACTTATTTCCAAAGTCAATGATTGTTTTATTTCATGAAAATGTTTTATTGTTATCTACTAAAAACTTCGTCGTCATTTTGAGCATTTGCTTATGATTCAGCCGAAAAACAAATGTAAAACGCAATCTCATTGGTTATTGAACAACAAAAGAACGAATTTTATAGGATAGCAAAAGTCCGGTTTTTCCCAATCTATCTTTATACCTTGCGAGGGTGATATCACTTTCCGGACACCTGCCAAGATCTATTTTTAGCCGAAAGGGTGATATCGCAGGTACTCAAAATCTCTTAGCAAGTTTTAAGCCAATCATATGCAAGCTAAATTACAGTCATGTAATAACAATCGTTCTTGTTACCATTAAAATTTACAAAAAAATAAAAACACATGTAGTGTTTAATGCAAATTATAAAACATGACCCAGTAGACAATAAATTAATATTACACCTATTTCGGGTGAAGAAAATGTTTCCCATAAAATTCTATTTAGAATACGGCGGTACCTTTACTAAAGCTATTCATGCATGTTTCAAGTCGAAATATGTTCCCAACAACTAGAAATCTGCAAATCCGTGTGCATGTTTATCGTCCTCGCCATTGTTGTGGAGACTGATTAACTTTCGGTTGTGTTGTTCCGATGTTTGCCGATCATGACTTCGTGAAGAAAAGATAGAATATCACGAATGCTGAGGTAAGCACGCACACATACCTGACAATGATTTTTGAGGAATCTGTCTGTTTCATGTCGTGTGAACCATTTTTTATTTGTTGCACATATTCATATGTGGTACACATGGAATATATTTTTTTTTCATCAACTGAACAGTGCGCATGAGCGATAATCTCCCCGAAAGAGTTCAAATCTTGGGTCACGCGCATATCATTTGCATTACTGTCGGGATGACAGAATTATCTGCTGTCAAATATTGTGCGATTTGCTCTTAAAATATGCTTTTAAGCGGATTTTCAATGTTATGCAGTTGATTTTAGTTAAAATTAAGTGACATATTAAGTGAAAATATTTAATCGAAAAATTCCACGATATTTGCCTTTCATATTAATAACTTTAATAACAGTTTCATATAATAAAACAATTACTGGCTTTCATTTCGATTAATATAAGGATCTATCGCTCCAAGATACGTGATATTTACCTCTGCTTCGGCCTCGGTAAATATCATATATCTTGGAACGATAGATCCTTATATATATGAACATTAGCAAAAGTCAATAATTGTATATTATAAATTTTATGTAGACCTAAATCTATCTCAGACCGTCATTGAATACGGATATGAACTGTGGAATGGTTACTATGTGAGACATGTTTACATATCCAAGTCGAGATTACTTTGAAAGGAGAATAATCAGGCTCACTGAGGGATGAACTTCATTGGAAGAAGAAGAAGAAGAAGAATTGAATTTTCAAATACCTTTATTTTAAAAATATAATATCACAGACAATTGATCACAATGGGTATTCAAAAAATGCATTTAACATAAAATACAATATATCGAAATGGTTACATTAGTTATAGACAAGCTTTCTTTACAAATTTAGAAAATACATTTTCTTTTGTACTTTAGCAGCCAAAATAAAGCAATATAATATGATAATAATAGCTCATCGCGATTTACAATATAACATAAAATAAAAATAGATATGAAAAAAATCAGTTATTTTTTAAACATTTACAATAAGCTTGTCACCTACAATTGAACAGAGAATATCATTTAAACACCAAAAATCAATAAAAAAATCAATATTGTTTACAAACCTATAATACGCATATTCAATCTGTAAGCGATCGCGTATTCTGTCTCTGAATTCCACCAGTGAATCTGTCTCTCCTCCACCAGATCTCAGGTGCTGGAAGGTGAGGAAGATTGCCATCTTGGTCTGAGTACATACCCACAGGAAGAGTCGTCTTGGGATTCTGTGGGCCTTTATCCATCGTTGCGTGTTAGTACATTTTCCCAACACGACTGTTCCGTCTTCCATCATCAATGCTTGTTTGGTCACTGGACAGTTAACTCTGTGTGGCGTTGAGTCAACTTGAGATGCCTCTTCATTCGTCTGTACAGGAGAGCTGACATGTGATGAGGATTGGTCAGCTGGAGTCGTCGGTTGGTTCATCTGGACTGGACAGGTAATCCGGGATGACGTTTGATTAGCCGGTGTCAAACCTCTTGCTGGACAGCTGGCCTTGGATGACGGTTGGCTAACTGGAGAGGATTGATCACTGACCTGCTTTGGCGTTCGGTCAGTATGCCCAACAGCAGTTGGACCAAAAACGAGTCAGTAGGGATGCTGTGTCTGGAATAATACATTCTAAGATACTGGTACTCTGGACATGATGAACAAGAGGTTCTAGTCTCTAGCAAGACAAAAACAAATGTGTTAGATCCTTCTGTTTACCACAATAAGGACACAGATCAGATCGTTCATATCCAGATCTGAAGCAAAATTTAACTGTAGAAATTGTTCCATGACGTATTCTCCAATTAAGATCACCTTCATGCATACTTTGTGGTTTCTCATATACATGACCGTATATTTCGTTTGGTGGAATATCAGTATTTAAGATTGAATTCCACGGGGATAAGGACTTTTTAGTTCGTGAATTATTAAAATTCAGAATAACAGATAACAAATACACAATTTTTGTATGTGATCTATCAAGTATAACACCACGACTTAATTCAGAGGAGTTTCTAAATATATAGGAAATGAAGACCACAACAAATCTAGATGCTGTTGTAGACAACGTTCAGATCTGATATTTATTTTACCAATAAGTTCAGAGGAGCTGTATTTACATTTATTTGTCAGATCTATAAGATCTTTAACTTTTGTTACTCCGGCTGAAACACAATGTTCAAAATAATAAGGCTCTTCTGTTTTAGGGTTGATAAGAAAAGGATTGAAGAATAAAGGTTCTTCTAATATATCTGCAACAGAAGTTTCAACGTTATCTATTCGGGATGATTAGAAACATTTCAAAGTCTTTATCAATTCTTGGTAAAAAGTAGGAATGTTACGATATTGGAAGTTCCCATCGAGGAGAAACAATTGAACATCATAGTTCAAGTTTGCATATGGCAAAATCAAGCCCATTTTGCTAATTTGCATACGACCGCCATATTGAATCAAATGGACGTCATCGTAGTACTTAAGCAATGAACGGCTGAAGAAGTAAAATAGGCCGTGTTGATCTTTTATTAAGCCTGGACTTACTTTCTGAGTTCTTTTTTCAACAAACACCGCTTAGGGTTGTTCAAGCAAATTTTTGATACCATACTCAATATATTGGAAGTTCCTGGAGTATTTCTTATTTTGATACAACTTTTCCTATCATTTCTTATAAAACCCTTAAAATATGGTAAAAAAAATGATAAAACTGACGAAACCGCCATACCAACATAAGTTCTCTTCGTTCACATTAAAACTTCCGGTAAAAAAGTTCCACTTGATATTTGTTTTGAATGGAAGACTTATGATCTGTAGGTTCCTGGAGAATATTAATTGTGATCGTTTTTACAATTTTCAATGCCCGATGCCATTTAAGAGGCAACGTAGGGATGTTGGGCGTGTGAAATGTACCATTATTCCCGAGGCATTTTTATACAATTCGTCTGTTCCATTTGCACCGCTTCTTCATAAACAAAGTATCACGTGATCAAATAATTATGTGAGGTGCGTTGAGGGGAAACATAACAATAAAATCTCAAGTCCGTTCTTTTTTATTCATTATTTTCAAATAAATCATATATAGAACAAATATGATTTGTTTTAAAACACATAAAACAGCAGTAGTAATATATTATTCATCATTGATTAAGGGACCGACCATATAACTTGTGTGTGGGTGTGTGTGGGGAAAGGGGGGGGGCGCTAGGCTATGGGTTTTCTCTCTTCTCTTTGAATTTTACTACGATGTCAACAAATGTCACGTGGTTCCACGACGTCATGAATATTCATATCTCATGAATAAAATAATGAGCATGATTTTGCCATATGGACACTTTGGACAAAAACTATTTAGAAAAAAAACAAGAATAATATTCCTTGTCATTCATTATATTTAAAAAAAAAAAGAAAAAAAAAAGCTTTATACAAATTGGATTCGAAAGTCACGAATTCTGGAAATGATATGAATCAATTTTTGACCTCCCATATTAATAGGTAGAAATAACATTTCTTTTGAAATCCAGTGTTTTCCTTGCCAAAGAAATTCTACGAATTTGATTTGAATTGTATTAATAATTTCGTCTGGAATAGACGCAGAGTTTAATTTATGCCATAATTTGGAAGCAGAGAGTAAATTGATAACAAGGGATCTACCCCTAAGGGACAATCCACGGGCAAAGGGCTTCCACTTTTCAAGATTAATTAATATTTCATCTTGTATCCCATCCCAATTTTGCTTAAATAATTCTTTGTTATTCCCAACATATGTTCCCAGTACTTTCAATCCTTTGTTGTTTCACTTTAGACCAAGCGGACTATCTTTTCTGTCCTTCCAACTTCCGATCCATAGTCCTTGAGTTTTAGTTAAATTGACTTTGGAATTTGATGATATTTGGTATATGTTTAGCCAAAGAGAAACTCGTTCAAAATCAGAATCTGAAGTAATTAATGTATCAACATCGTCTGCATATGTAGCTGCGGAACCGTAGCCCTTTATGGTCCTTTTTTTTTTTTTTTTTGTACTTTCGTGAATGGAACCTGTATTTATTGGTTGTAAAAATGCAAGAATTGTGTATTATATCCGCTTTTTTCAGGAATAAAGTCCGAAAAATGAATAAAGAAAGTCTGATCGGCAAACAAAAGTACAAGTTAGGTAAAAGCCGTAACAGAACAAGATTTCTCCGGCATCCGATTTGTGTTTTATTCCATGGTGTTAAGATGGCGTCCAGAGTAGGCGGGATTAAGCTGTAATCAGATATTTGTTATAATAAATAGAAGGATTTTAATAATTTTGCATAAATAATAATGTAGAGTGATAGAAAAATATTTGAGGAAACGAAACATACACAATTGGCTACGCACACTTGGCGTCCGATCGCCAGAAACCCATGGAAAGGTGCGACTCAATCGAGGTCGCAAATTCCGCAAGTTTTTGTATAGGGAAAATCCGTAGCCTTATGGTCTGCCAAAAAAAAAAGAAAAAAAAGGACCATAAAGGGCTACGGTTCCGCAGCTACTGCATATGCAGATAAACTTGCTTTCTTTCCATCGGAAAAAGGAAGACTAAGCCCTTTCAAGCCCTTACTAGATCTTAATTTGTATAAGAGTGGTTCAATGCAAATAGCATACAGTTGACCAGACAAAGAACATATTTGTCGATTACCCCTTCTAAATTGGAAAGGTGATGTCAATGAATTGTTGATTTTAGGCAGGCTATGGACATTAGTATACAAAGTCTTTATACAAGATATGAAATATTCACCAAAACCAAAACTTTCAAGAGCTTTAAATAGATAGTCGTGATGAATTCGATCAGATGCCTTTTCTTAATCGAGAGAAACAATCGCAACGGGAATATTTTACTGATTAGCATAACATGTTGCATCAGAAATAAATCGTATATTGTGACTGCTCTGACGACCAGGAACACAATAGCTCTGGACAATATCTAAAATATCTAGTAGCACGGTTCGAAGTCTTAAGGAAAGAGCTCTAGTCAATATTTTATAGTCACAACAAAGAATTGATACTGGCCTGCAATTTTTCAGAAGACTAGTATCACCTTTTTTTTGGGGGTATCATAGTTAATACAGCTCTACGACAAGAAAGTGGTAAATTGTTATGCTCTATGAAAGACAGAAAAACTTCATGAAGATCTTTACCGATCAAAGTCCAGAAAGTTTTATAAAGCTCACTGGGCAGACCGTCTATTCCAGGAGATTTGTTATTTGATTTTGAAGCTGCTGTTGATAATTCATCATAACTTATGGCGTTGTTTAGTAATTCTTGTTGATCGTCGTTCAGAGTGGGTAGGTTTTCCAATATTTTGTTTTGACATTCGTCATCAATAGGGTCCGGGCTGTATAAATCGGTGTAAAAAGCTTTTGAAATATCGTTAATTTCTTTTTCTGAATCAGTAATACTGCCATCTAGTAGAGTTAGATGTGAAAGTTGTTTTTGTTTTCCTCCTTTCCTTTCAAGATCAAAAAAATATTTGGTTGGTTTATCAGATATCATTTGCATTTTGGAACCTGGAACGGACCCATGCTCCACGTGCTTTAACACGTTCTAACTCAGCTAGTTCGTGTTGTTTATCTAATAATCGTCTTCGTATATTTTTATCATTGGAATCATAAGATTTAAGATAACGGATTTCAGATTGAAGATTATCAAACTGAGATTGGAAAATCTATATTTTCCACAGTCCCACCATTCTTGAATGTGTTGAAATTCTTGTTTTTTAGTTTTCCAAGTAGTCCAGAAATCAGTAATTGTATCTATTTAAGAATTGAATGCATTCTTTTGAAGGTTCATTTGGGGTATGAAAGCGTTGACCGAAGTTCATTTTCAATGAAGCTCCGCGCTTCATGTTGAAAATGTGCTTCGATCAACGCTTTCATACCCCAATGAAACTTAAAAAAAAATGCATTAAATTCTTATAATTATATTTAAATCAGACCAAAATTTAACGTAGTTGAATTTTTCGTTATGAAATTTATTTGTGTTAGATTATTTGCTGTTGGAAATTACTACGCCATTGATTGCTTATATCTGACGTCGTCATGGGGGCACATGCAAGTTCGGGTTTGAGTTTCACTGGAATATGAAAGATCTCTTTTATTATCATGTGACCACTTCATAACCAATCATATTGTCACATTTCAATGAAAAACGGAAGTAATGTAATTATATAATTTTTATCTTCAAGAAATGACGTGTTTAAACACCGATAAGCGCTTCTCCGTTTACAATTTTTTTCTTTGAAATAAAAGCGTATATAATCATGGTGAGAAAAATTACAATCTTTAATTTCAGAATGTCGCACGAATTGACAATAATGTTTTGAGATGTATATTCTATCTAACCGAGCAGCAATCCCAACATTTCTCTTTCAGGAATACGTTTGTTGATAAGGATGGATAGTTCTAAAAGTATCGATAAGTTTAAACCGTTTAACAATATGCTTGAACTCTTCACTTGTTTGTGGATGTGGTTCGTTGTCACCTGTTCTGTCTAATTTGGGATTAATAGTGCAGTTAAAGTCACCGCCTAGAAATATCGGAGTACTAGATTCAAGATTATTTAAATGATGTTTTAAACTTCTAAAAAATAGAAGTTTTTCCTTAGGACATGTGGGAGCATAAACATTTATCAAATGTTACACCTCAAGGCTATTGTTAAACCGTATGCTTTCTATCTCTGAAACTGCCTTTCTATGAATTACTTTATTGTTATAAGAACAATAGCCTGTGTTCACAGGGTGTGACGACAGGGGTTTCTGGAAACCCTTGTCTTCACACCCTGTGAGCACGGCCTATTGTGCCAACAAGTAATTAATTACCACTCAGCTGAAGATAACACGAAAACTGGATATTGAAAAACTGAAAAAGAAAACATAAAGATCTTGTTAATGAAGTATAGTCTGAAAAAAATCCAAGCAACCGTTAAAAAAAACTAAATAATAATAAATAATCGGGGAAAAAAACTTGGTCGGGAAAGCAAATGTAAAAAGAAAATACATTATGTTGGCACCCTTTCAAAAGTTTATAATGTTTATCATTGGTAGATCTAGAGGGGGGGGGGAGCTCCCCATTTTTTTCGGAAAATTTATTAAAATTATGTGAAAATTGTCGGAAATGACACTATTATTACCTGTTTTTTTTATTCTGAAACCCCATTTTAAATTGTCTGGATCCAAGCCTTTAAAAAAAACAGAACAAAACAAAATAAAAAAACATTGACCTGTTAAATGCGCACTTACAACTGAACAGTTTATTGGTAGAAAAATACTTTATCATATTCAACATATATTCTTACTTACTTTATTTAGCAGTTCTGCGTAATATTTGTGACAATATGGTTAATATTCATTTTCTACAAAAAGTTCAGTTTAATATAACGTCTATCATTCCTGAATATCAAATGAATACAGGTACATATCAAATAACTTCTCTCATTATTAACCAATCAAACTGTTTAATCCTTAATACAACTCAGTCGTTCAATCTATCTTTATAGAAGAGGTACCCAGTGGGGAAACCACAAAAATGTATCGATTTATGAAATTTAATGTTTCTGTGTTTATTGTTTTTGTTTTTTATGACATTTTGTAATGAATATTTCGTGTATTTAGAATAACATGGGGTGTAAGTTAGTTATACACTTCGGTATACGGTGTTTCTGGATTGGAAACCCCTCCGGCCTCCGGGCGTCGGGGTTTCTAATCCAGAAACACCTATACCTCAGTGTATAACTATTACATAATTTTGTTTTTGGATGCATACAGTTACTTGTAAAATACGACCAGCTAAACAAATTTTGTGTTCAAGAATCTGATGATCTAGTTTATTAGAAAAGCATATTGCAATGCCAGCGGTATTGGATGACAAATGAGAGAATAAAATGTTTCCTCTCCGTATTAATTTCCACATGTCCTCTTCAGACGGAATTGTAGGAGTCTAGAAGAAAGTAGCTTTTAAAGGAATCTCTACAACCTTGAGTATTCAAGGATACTACTGTGAAACCAGACATTATTGTAAAAATTTCAAGACAAATGTAGAATCTAAAAGTAGAAGGTGGCATTGTGTGGATACACATATTCATCAACCATTATTTTTCAAATATGTTTTGGCTTTTTTAATCAGTTTGTTTAATCGAGCTTTTAATTGCGGAGAAGAATCTGGATTTCTCCGAAGTTCTATGAATTCTTGACATAATGATTTTAAATCATCAGTGTATTCTAGACATTTTTCAATAGGTTTTTTACTTCCTTTTAATTCAGCGAGTAGTTGTTTAAAGTTACTGAGGGATAGTTTACTTTACGTATCAATCAAAACTTGAGACATTGTTTCAGACATATCAGAGCATACTGACTCAATTTCAACATCTTCATCTTCAACAATGTCGCTACATTGTTCTGCATAGGATGACGGGGGTAAATCCCATGGATACACTTACAATTTTGTCAGAATTTTCTGTTTGTTTAGAAGAAACTGTAAGTTTTGCTGACTTTAGTTGAACATCTGATGTATCAGCCTTCCGTTTAATTGTATGCTTGGGAGTATTTATGCACATCTCAACTGTTTTAGCTATAAGAGACGTTAGATTCAGTAGACACTGATGGATGATCAATAGTAGATTGTGTAGGGTCACTCTGAGATTCAGTGTTGTTAACCTTGGATGAATTAGATTCGGTTTCAGCAGATTTATGTACTTCAGCTACTGTTGTAGTAGTTGACAAAGAATCAGTAGATTGAACCACTGACACTGATGTTGCTGCTTTGTCGGTTACATCTTCAGTCTGAGTGGTCAATTTAGGTTCAGCAGTGGATACTACAGAAGATGGTGTAGAATTGAAGGTAACTAAATTTTCGGTATTTGACCCAGAGTGAGAAAATGCAGTCTGAAGAGCTTCAGCTTCATATACTTTTTCACTATGGTTATCCGTTTTATGCAAGTCATTTACGGTATTATCAGGTTTGTTAGTTTTATTCATGAGGCATTTTCTCTGGATATGACCATGCTGTTTGCATTTAAAGGAAGTGACATCGTCGTTATGAAAATGCGATAATTTGGCCTCTGAAAAGAGACATCGAAAAAAGCCGGGATCTGATCTTGAGGTGATTTCATCAAAATTGAAACTTGACGTCGGAAAGATTTTACGTGTGTTAAAGCTGGATTTTTTAATCCAAGAGGAATTGGTTTTATTTGTGAAACGATTTGACCGACGTCTATTAACATGTCTTCCAAAATTGTATTTGGATGAAAAGGTGGACAATTTGATAACGTTAGTTTCTTTGGAATGTTGACTAAACATTAAGCCTCAAAGAATTTCCCATTTACAGATAAACCATGAGAACAAATAGTGTCAACATCTTCAAGGGAAGAAACGAATATAACAACACCAGATCTCATACGAGAAGCTGCTAAAATGTGCTCGGGGTTTACGATTTCAGAGACCCCTAATACATATTATTATACTTTTACAGTATTTTTACTATATAAATTAACAGTCATAGATTTGCTAATTTCTCCTAAAATATTATTTTCCCGGAAGTGAACTATTTCCCTGAGACTATTTCCCTATCCGCAATTTTGCACGTTCATATTTCCCGTTTTTTTTGTTTTTTTTTTAATCCTTTACTTTCCCCTAAAAGACTGTTGAATTTGTTTAATATTACTGGTAAAACATATATTTGTTGTTTATTTCATTACACTTTAATTAGTGCTAAGTGATAAAAATCTGAAGTGACACAACTATAAACAAAATATTGAGGCAATATGCTCTATTTTGCTGTTCTTCATCAGTATGAGTTTAATAACCTAGAAATAATCATATCACAGAGACAGAGAAAAAAGCCTTTTATTGTTGTTAAAGTATAATAAAACAGTTAAAAAAACGGTTATTTCGGGAAGTAGCAAGTTTATTGTCCCCCTCAACACAAACTATTTCCCTCCGCTTCGCGTCGGGAAATAGTTTGTGTTTCGGGATCGAGACAATAAACTTGCTACTTCCCTCACAACCGGTCTTTAACTGTATACTGTTCAATAGGAATGGATTGATCAATGTAAAATTTCACTCCATGTTTCTTAGATATCATTCCAAATGGTGTATAACCAAATGATGTTGGATCATCATCCGTGGTACGATCTTCGTATATGTAAGAACTTGATAAACCCTGTCTTCATGAATAAGTACGAGCGAAGCGAGTATTTATCATGAAGACATGGATTATCATGTTCTTACAAACTTAGAACATTGTAAAGTAATCAAGACAATAGAATTTTGCCTTGGGGAACAATGGGGAAAATCCATGGTCTTAATGATTAAGTAAGGCAAAATTCTATTGTCGAGAGTACTTTACTATGTTCTAATGAGTAATAGGACTTAGAAAAACTTTTTTTCGTAACATTCGATCTATTATTTGAACGAAGATGTTCAGGATTATTTACTAATTTTACGCGGTTTAAATCTTGATTATGTTCAGGATCGCCGGTGAGTTCTGACTACTTCTTTCCCGCCAATGTTAGACGGCATTGTTCGCTTGATTAAATTAGCGTCTCTATATATATATCACATGTACTCCTTTATGGATTAGAACTGATTTTACCAACTGCCAACCACTTGACACTCTTACAAAATTTTCAGAAGAAAATATTAAAGCAAATTCTGTCATTACCCACTAGCGTGGCAGACATAACAATATACATCTTAACTGGGATATATCCAATTGAAGCTCAACTGCACATCCGAGCGCTCGGATTATTTAATAATATATGTCACCAATCTGAAAACAGCATGGAAAAACTGTTAGCAAGACGCCAACTATCAATCAAAAATGACGAAAGTGCAAGTTGGTTTATCGCTATAAAGCATATTTTGAGGTAGTACGAACTAAAGGAAGCTATATGGTATCTCGATAAACCAGTCAAGAAATCAATATGGACTACAACAATCAAGAAAACCATACTCAACTATTGGAGCAAATCAATAACAGCATTACTACCTCTATACAAAGGACTCAACTTCTTTTTATCATATGAACATTTGGAAAAGGGAAAGATACATCCTCTTTTCAAAATCAACTGTCACTCATCTTTAGATACAACTAGGTTGCCAATCAAATTAAAACTACTTACTGGTTCATACATTCTGCAGAGTAAAAGAATTAAGATGTACAAGAATGAAACCGATCCAAATTGTTTATTGTGTAAAAATGAAGAAGAGAATATCGAGCACTTCATTCTGAACTGTGAAGCTCTAAATAGAGTAAGAGACCCCATACAACAAGAACTGACTGAACTATTAAATACTTTAGGAATGGAGACTGACAATTTCTCAACTAGTGAGAAAATGCAGATTATTCTGGACATAACACCAATAGCAAGATAAAGGAGATTGTCCCCAGTCAGTGTAGTAGCAATTGAACGCCTTACTCGACGCCTGCTATACCAACTTCACCTGGTCCGTTATAAAATTATATGTGAATAGATTCAGAACGGACACTTCAAACATTCATTTTAGACTCAGACCGGACATATTAAACATTTCAAACATTCATTTTAGATTGTAACTGTTGTGATCTATATTTTAGCTATTATCACCTTTTATACAAGTGAAACCATAGTTTTACCTATTAATTTACAGTAGAGTATTATATACTTTTCAAATATGAATAAGATTCTTAATAATCTACATACAGAGACATAGTCAAGCTTACCTTTTAACTTATATTCGTATTTTTAACTGCTAAACAATGATTATAAGTACTTGTAACTAGAGACACAGTTGGGGAAACGGAGTGGGGAGTGGGGACGTCGATTCGTTACTGAAGAAGCTACTATCAGACTTTTTAACATTTTAACGATAGTGACTTTTTAAGACATGAGTGATTATAGGAACCTCATTTACTCCAATTTTAAGACTGTACATATGGATTTTACATCATTTGTGATGGATGGACATGATTCACTGTAAATATCGAGCACATATATGGATGGTTTATTTGTGGAGGAAACCCAGCACTGTAAATAGATGAGCACATGTTCAACATACACCCGTATGGTTCCTCTACGAAGGGGGTTAAAGATACAGAGGTAAGGTAAGGTATAGTCCTTGACAGTGTCAATAGATTTACCTGCGGCAACTTTTTAACGACAATTGAGTATATTTAACTTCTATACTATACTATATCGGAAAACGATAAACCTTCGACCATTTTGAAACAATATAAACCTTAACTACAAGTACAAAAAAAAACGATCCAACTCCAATCTCGGCATTCCGAGTACAAAAAAAAGAGACAAAAACCCTTCAAAATAATCGTGCTTCTTCTTCTAATCAATATAAATTTTGTCACACAACACAAAATAACCAAGATTTTAGACGTAAATGCGGAGCGACAAAAAAATGTCTGCTCCCTTCAAGAAGAAGAAGAAGAGATTTCACAAATGTTTATAAACGTACTGTATATTTTAGAATCAAGTTAACGTGGTTTGTTACTATATTATCCAAATGTAATATGCTTTAAAAGAACCAACTTACTCCATAAGAAGATATGTTTACATTGGCAGACAGGGCCGTAACAACAACGGTAGGCAAAACATATTGGCAGACAGGGCCGTAACAACAACGGTAGGCAAAAAAGATTGACAGACAGGGCCGTAACAACAACGGTGGGAAAAAAAGATTGGCAGACAGGACCGTAACAACAACGGTAGGCAAAAAAGATTGGCAGACAGGGCCGTAACAACAACGGTAGGCAAAAAAGATTGGCAGACAGGGCCGTAACAACAACGGTAGGCAAAAAAGCACGGGCCTACACATATTTTTTTTAACAAAAATTGCTTGCTTCATTTGCATTTGTGCATGCACGCTTGCTACCAAAGGTTCAATGTCGCACGGATATTCACAGCGTTAATTTGCAAATGATTTGCCGGATGGAGTCGATCTCGAACACTTCAAACGGGAGGTAGCTAGGTGGAAAATGAGATGGGCAATCGCACCCATTGAGGGACAAAAACCAAGAAGTCTGTCGGAAACATTGGCAGAGTTGGATTCTTTTTTTTATCCTACCATTGGAAGAATGTTGCTGACCTTGCTAACAATGCCAGTATCCACCGCTGCGTCTGAAAGGTCATTTAGCGCAATGCGCAGAATCAAAACTTACCTGCGCTCAACAATGAAAAATGAACGTCTTTCTAGCATTGGTATCTTGCACATTCACCGGAACAAAAGTGTTAACATTAAGCAGGGTATCATAGACGAATTTGCTGGAGCTGCCAACAGGAGATTGGCTTTCGTTTTAACGATGATTCCTAAACTTTTCCAGATTGAAATAATAAAATTGTATCATCGATAAAAATATGTTTTAGTCAGGCCTTAGCTTAATGAATAATCAAATGAATGGCATAACTTTATAGCTATCAATGAGACCACTACCACCCCTTAACTCAAATTTAAAAAGTAAACAATTACAGCCGGTAGTACAGGTAAATAATTCTCCTGATAATTGTAAAATACCAGTGGCATGTTTTTTTTAAACATCGGGTCTCTGTTCATCTATTTTTACTGCAGTTTTCAACATTTTTTTTCTAATCCTCTTTATAGTTGAAAGATGACGTAAATATTGTTGATTGAGTTGTCGTAATTTCCTAAAAAAAAAAAAACAGTTTCTTTTCCATTTAAAATCCTAAAAATCGCTGAGCTCTTGGGGCTTCGCCCCCGGACCCCCAACCAGGGCTCTGCCCTGGACTCGCTAGGGATCTTCAGTGGTCCCCAGACCCCTTGCCGATCTTGCCTACACATGAATTTATACTTTGTTACGCCCCTGCAAGGATTTATCCTACTATATAAATCCTTGGCCCCTGGCAGATCTATGTTAGACTGATTTAGCTTTAAGGGACGTTGTTACCTACTGCACCAATATAAAGTGGTTTTCAGATATATTATTATGATTTTCTGTTTTGGAGATAGAAAAATCATAATTTGAAAGACCGGAGATGAATATTGGTAGATTTTAAATCCAACGCCATCCCTTTTTAACCTCTTTTTATTTTCAACATCCATCGTTCAGTAGGTAAAAAATAGAATTATAAGGGTTTAAAAGAAAGAAAAAGACAACAAGGCTTATTCGTCCATGTATTTTCTACTGTTGTTTAGGGATAACTCGCACCCGGTAACAATCTTCTCGCGAAATTACCCAAACCCCTGTATTTCAAGAAGGGTACATGTAGCAAAGTTATTTTATTCAGCCCACTTCAAGGTCTTGTAACTCAGAAAATACATGAGAGAAATGAAAAAAAAATAGACATGATTACTCTCTTGTTGTGACGCTATGCTGACTAGCACGACCTGTGGAGTAAGGCACAGGAGTTGGAAGTTCTATCAATAATAAGGCACAGAGGGGCACCTCGAAGATCTCTGGGCAACTATAAAATAACGCCAGGAGTGCAACACATTTTTGGGGGGTCTGCTAAATTCAACATTTTTAGCCATAATTGGACGGGTCAAAGTATATAAATGAGCACCGGAAGGTTAAATCTTCTCAATTATGTTGATATTTGTACTTGCCAGACTTTTACTCAGTTGTGAGGACGGATTTTATCACTTAGAGCCCCATCTCGAAAGCCATGACCTGAAAGCGGAAGTTGTATTAGAGTTTTGAATATGGCGGTGTCTAATTAACAAATCAATGCCATACACAGTAACATACAGATTTTTTGACAAGATGACGGGAACGGAATATCACTATCAGGAAGACAAAGTTTTAGCACTGGCTATTGCTGGTCACAATGTGATAATTACTGGCCAGTGTTGTACAGCAAAAACCTATTTATTGGGGTAAGAGTTTCAACACCAAAAAATCCGTACAAAAATTTATGTTACTGTGTGCGGCACTGATTTGTTAATTAGACACCGCCATATTCAAAACTCTAACACAACTTCCGCTTTCAGGTCATGGCTTTCGAGATGGGGCTCTAGGTGATAAAATCCGTCCTCACGACTGAATAAAAGTCTGGTAAGTACAAATATCGACATAATTGAGAAGATTTAACCTTCCGGTGCTCATTTATATACTTTGACCTGGCAAATTATGGCTAAAAATGTTGAATTTAGCAGACCCCCCAAAAATGCGTTGCACTCCTGGTATTTTTTTTTATAGTTGCCCAGCGATCTTTGAAGTGCCCCTCTATGCCTTATTATTGATAGAACTTCCAACTCCTGTGAGTAAGGTGAAGCATAGTTCTAATAATAAAACCCTAAATGCTTGCTTACTCGCAAGGGTTTTAACGGGATGCCATTTCATGTAATGGAGCAGCCGCAGAGATTTTTTGCGCTCGCTTACAGAGTTTCTGACACCTGCATTTACCAATAATAAGACATAACCTTTCCTTTTGTCCACTATTATAACAAGTTTTTATTACCTACTAGTATTTTAGAATGTACACAATGTAATTCCCACAAAATAAAAATTTGTTTACCAACTACATTTTGAATTTCGTCATTTGTGGTCATTTTCCGGTCAAAGCCTCACTTTGGTATTTTTTGGATCCCATATTTGGCGATTTGAGGCGTGAATGTTTACATCAGCTGTAGTAAATATACTAAATATCGTAGTAGAAATACCATATTAAGAAAAGCTCCGCCTTCCGTAGTTTACGGTTATGGCGAACGATAGGTACATGTAAATTTGAACAAGGTTGTTGAATGTTGTTACTTTTGAAAAGCATACATTTTTCAGCCAAACCGATTTAACAAGGACTGGGATCATCAGTAATAGTTATAATGAAATGTTTGAAGCGTAAATAGTGAATTTTTATGTTCAACTGCAATATATTTTTTGCTCCATTGTGACGAATGGCACCGCTTTGTAGCTCCGCCGAGACACAAGTTTGTCACAGGAGCTACATTATTGCAGCTAGGTGAAGCGAGGTGGGAGAAAGGAGAAGAGGGGTAGGTGAATGGTTAAGCATACCCCCAGTCCACCCCCACTTCTTCTTCCAATGAAGTTCAGCCCTCAGTGAGCCTGAGTATTACAATTACAGGGATGCAAATTAACTATTTTTTCCCAGTAGCCAGCTGGGCTACTGACTACTAATTTGTAAGGACCCAGCTAAATTTATAAGGGCCCAATTTTATTTTTCAGTCGATGAAAAAGAAATATCAAAACATTTGGACATGAATGAATAATTATTCATTTTAAAAATCCATTTAATCAGGTAATACAGGCTTTTTAAATACTTCTATCAAAACCCAGTGTGTTTTCCTTTGATCTTTAGTATTTTCTAAATGACGATAACCATACAGGAGGTGGAGTCAAGATAGCTATTTTTGGGCAAAGCATTTTCTATTTAGCGTGCTTTAACTGTGACCTAATTTTGATAGAACACAGAAATAAACCCACTGCAGGGATCTACACTAACAGTCGCCCACGGCGACTTAAAATTGTATTGGGCGAGTGAAAACTCGATTACTTCTCGCCCAGGTGACTACTGAACATTTTGGGAGCGATGTCAAGAATTATTAATTCCCGCACCGGATTTTAGACGTACCAAAATTGCGACTGGTTTCCGATTTTTATTTTACATATTTTGGTAATGGTATATCGAAATCAGCGGTGTCAGTAGAGTTATCCCTGAGAAATGATTGTCGGTTTCCCCAAGTCAATTTTTTGCCGCCGGGTTATCTTTTATTACTATTACTAATAAATACAATAAAATAAAATGAACACACCGGCCCTCTATTCTAACTCTAAGATAGCCAAAGCGCTTAGGATATCGGTAAAATGATCATGATTTAAAACCTGTACGTGACGTACATTATGGATAAAATGGCCACCGGTGATGTGCCCAGTGGAACCGTTCTGACTATTTACAGAAATATACGCATTTATCAACGAAATATGAGTGATGCAATTTTATTGGCTTAGCAAAAGCCTTTATGATTTATTTTGTGACCTTCACGGGAAAGATACCAAAACACTGATTTGACAGAAACAAGAAAAAAACAAAAATTTTAACACAACACACTCCTTTATACCATTATAGGACCAAAAGTGAGACCAGGTGTACCATTGGTGGTAAGCATATTCTACATCCCATAAGACACATGTTTGTTCATTTTGAATTTGTGGTTTAACATCTCTTGAAGAAAAAAACCCTGTATGCAAGCCTGTCCTTAAAATTTTCGTATGGTAGGGGAAACCAACAATCAATTTTACATGGCCAAATGACAATGCATAATTGTTTGTTGGCAATATATTTCAACTATTTCAGAGCCTATGGCTAAGCAAACCACAACTGAAAATTAAAAGAATGAAAGTCATATTTCTAATTCTTTCAGATTTTTTTTTAATCATATTCATAAATACAGTATACAGTATAAGATTAAAATTGGTGATTAACTTTAAAACACATATACAATACCGAAGGAACAAGTTAAAGGAATTATTCAAAAAAACAACAGAATCCAAAAACAAGTCAAAATTGACTTGTCAAAACGGAGATATTGTTAAAATATCTGATTTACCATATCTGTAATCTACCTGAAAAAAAGCTGGGCGCCTAAATTATTTGTTGGGCTCCTTGAAAATGAAAGTTAGGAGACCAGGTGGCGACCATGGTTCAAAAGTTAGTGTATATCCCTGCACTGTAACTTTTTTTTTTGGAAACTGGTACACACTAATTTTTTTACAAGTGATTTTCGGTGCAAAATGGCACTCCGACCATTTAACTTGCGGGGGGNGGGGGGGGGGGGGGGGGGTGGTATGTTTTTTTTTATTCGTTCAGAAATTATTTTCCCGACATCACGAGAGTTAGGATACTAATATTTTTTCCAGAATATATTAAATATATTAATTTAACATTAGGTTATATGACAAAAACTCTGAATCAGATTATCTTTTTTTCCTCCACCAAAATCAGAATATTTTTTTCAGCAACATTGGGAATCGGAATATTTTTTTAGAAAAACAAAACTTTTATGACTTGTCTATAATGATGTTTGATGACAATTTAGTAAGCAGTCTTTGTGTGACTGAGCTTATTTGTCAGCTTCAACAGCAATCACTGACAATTGTACTTTATCACATTATATAAAGTGGAAATGAATTCAAGTGGTGATATGCACTGATTGCATATCTGTAGGTGTAAATCCAACTGCCATGTGATAACAGCCACAAAGACTGCGTTAAATGGAAAGATATTGGAGAGATTCAGATCTGTAAATAGTTTTGACTTGTGTAACCCAGCAGGAAAATTGTAGTTAACAACCTCAAGGTGTTTTAGTAGCACTAACCATGTAAGGAAAAAAAACTATTGGCTTTTATATCATCTTTATGATTCATTTGTCACTTTAGAAATGACAGAAAACCATGAAAATGGAGAAGATCTTCTCCTACAAACAGATCAAGAAGATGTACAAGTTGGTCTGACAGATTTGGATGCTGAACATCAGTTTGCAGGAGGAGATGGTGATTCCACTGCTGCACAGGAGGAGAGTACGGTAGAAGATCCTGTAAGTTAATAACATAGAACTCTATAGGAAAAAGTACGGTAGAAGACCCTGTAAGTTTATAGCATAGGACTCTATAGTAAAAAGTACA
>MJUT01028183.1:385808-402461 GCA_002080005.1 Gigantidas platifrons | reverse complement strand
GTAGAAGACCCTGTAAGTTTATAACATAGAACTCTATAGTAAAAAGTACAGTAGAAGACCCTGTAAGTTTATAACATAGAACTCTATAGTAAAAAGTACAGTAGACGACCCTGTATGTTTATAACATAGAACTCTATAGTAAAAAGTACAGTAGAAGACCCTGTAAGTTTATAACATAGAACTCTATAGGAAAAAGTACAGTACTGTCAGTTGATTAATTTATATACTACCAGTGTTTTCCCTAAGAACAGACAGCAGGCCAAATTGCCTGGTTCAAGCCCTTTTTTTGTCGGTTCAAATCATAAATTTTATATAGAAATGTACTTGGAAATCCAAGTGTGGCCTGTTCAAAGTTGCCTTTGACCTCTTGCAATGAAAATTAGGGAAAACACTGTACTACAATGTATATTATGCTTAAATGCATCGGTGGCGTAATGGTTAGCGTGCTCGTCCGAGTGTGGTAGATCATGGGTTTGAGTCCCAGTAGGGTCAAACCAAAAACTGTAAAATTGGTAATTGTTACTTCTCCGCTAAGCACGCAGCAATAAGGTCAATAAGAATATTCTGCTATTTAGCTTTTATGCAGAAATCACATGCATTGTGTTTTTATTAGCCATAATTATAAGTAACCCCAGGAAATTCTGCCATTTTTCCTGGAATTTTTTCATTTTCATTTCTGTTTGGGTTTGTTCTTCATGCATCGCAGCTCCTAACACTATAATATAGTGAACCAATTTTTTTTTTTAAATAGTGCACACGGTGCAAGGGCACGACCTGAAATGAACACTACATTTTTGGCTTCAGTGGTTTTCTTTGGAACTGTGATGACTTCGTATTTAACTACAAATGTACACCATTGAGCACGTTCAATTGAAACTGGTCACCACGTTATAGCAGTCAATACAGGCAAGAAATTAATTGATGGACTAAATATGTTGTTGTTTACATTCATGAATACTGTATGTACATGTAAATGAATGGTATTTTGATGTACATGTAAATGAATGGTATTTTGATGTACATGTATTACATCTAGTCTACTTTTCAGGAATTGGAAGCCATTAAAGCTAGAGTAAAAGAAATGGAAGAAGAAGCAGAAAAATTAAAACAAATGCAGAAATCTGTTGATGAAGAAATGCATCTGACATCCCCAACGACAGCAACTGCTGGTGATTGTTGTTACTTTACAATCCTAAATGTTAATATATAACACATACAGCTTGCCCCATATTTACATTGTTTTATTGCTGCAAGCTGTCTTTTAATGTTGAATAATACAAATATGTTTTATTTCTAAGCTGTCCTGTAGTTGAAATACTTTTATAACATTTGGTCCTACCACAATATAACTGAAATACTACTAATGTTGACATGAAATACTTTTATAACATTTGGTCCTACCACAATATAACTGAAATACTACTAATGTTGACATGAAATACTAATCAGTCATAAATCTAATGTGGAATGTGTTATGAATTCTCCAACCCAGAGGTATACATGTAGATGTTACTTTACAGAAAATACATTAAAAAATAAACACTCAATACATGTGTATGTGGTTGACAATAATTCTATATTAATGTTTGGTTATGAATATTCATGAACTGTAAGTGTAATAAATACCGTAAATTGGGATATTTTGGCAGTTTTCTGTCAAAATGTGGATGTTTAATTTTGGTGCTTTTCAAAAGGTTAGAAAACAAATAAATGCTCTTGACTGTTTTCTTTATCGTAGATCAAAAACTTGACGAAGTCAAATACCACCGATATCTCAGCAGAAGTTTGTTTAAAAAAAGTAACTAAGAAATTGGATACGGGCGAAATACAAATACTTTTCCGGATGGCATTATCTGTGGATGAAAATTAATAAATAGTGATAACATATTTATTAGCTAAGATGATAAGATGACCTTTAAAACAACATAAAACTCAAATTCACAATTACACTGTGGCTACCTTAATTAACGTTTGTCAATATGTGTTTTTACAACAGGTGTGAAATCCGTCTCGTGTTTATATAACAATTTATATGACTGACGACTGCCGGTATGCTAATCATACAATAAAAATGTCAATGATTAAGACCCTAGAGCTAAATTGACAATTAACATTTAGTTTCCTGTGAAAATTATTATACACATATCGTTAAATTATTATCTTTATTTATGTTCATTGCAAAGATGAGCCGTACGTTTATCAGCATTGGTACTGTCAACTAATAAATCCT
Source organism: Gigantidas platifrons (assembly GCA_002080005.1). Taxonomy (NCBI): domain Eukaryota; kingdom Metazoa; phylum Mollusca; class Bivalvia; order Mytilida; family Modiolidae; genus Gigantidas; species Gigantidas platifrons. The sequence continues at coordinate 400,231 of MJUT01028183.1, read as the reverse complement.
GTTGTTTAGGTAACAGCAGTATTGACTTTGACGACATTTTGATTCAAATTGCTACGAGCCTACAAATTCTACTAAATTTTAATTTTACCACATGACACTGATATCTACTCACAACTTTCGGAGGAAAGATAAATACTTGAGTTGTGAATACTATTGATAATTTTAAGATTTATTAGTTTGAGTAAGATCAATATCGTACTAGAACTTTTGTAAAATACCGGTATTGGTATTTTTTATTTGAGCAGATGTTATTTTTTGGCGTGTTTAATTTTGGCACTTTCAAGAGAGGCACCAAATAAACCAAAATAAAACTACGGCCAAAATATCCCAATTTACGGTAAATACAATAAAACCCAAAAAAAGAGGATAATATCACTTTCATCACTTTTCCAAGGCGTCGTTGTGGTCGTGATCGAACTATCTGTGCAATAAGTGCCTATCACCACTAAATTGGGAGTTAAAATCCCACTCATGACGATGTGTACTCGATACAACATTAGGTGATAAAGTTTGTCAGTGACTTGCGACAGATCAGTTGTTTTCTTTGAGTACTGCAGTTTCTTCCGCCAAATAAATCTGATCGCCACGATATAGCTGAAATATTGTTGAATGTGGAGTTATAGATCATAACCCTAACCCACTTTTCTCACTACCCTATTTACTGTTTTCTATTTACATGTAGAGAGAAGAACATTAATTAGGTCTGAACACCTCACTACTCTTTTTTTTTGTGTGTGTTAATTTTAGATTGTTGTAAATGATAATTTTGTTTGTGTATGTGTTTGATCCATTTGTTGTTTGATTTTAGCCTTTGATCCTATATTGGGTGTAAATTGTGCTAATAAAGAATTTATTTATTTATTTATTATATATATTAGGCCTAAGGGAATGACCATTTAACTTGCAGGGGGGTTTTGTTTTTTTTCTAAAAAAATATTCTGATTTCCAATGTTGCTGAAAATAATATTTTAATTTTGGTGGAGGAAAAAAAATAATCTGATTCAGAGTTTTTGTCATATGACCTAATATTAAATTCTGGAAAAAAAATTCATGCTTTGCGTGACCAAAAAAATTCTAACTTGTGTTTTCCGAAAAAAAAAATTCTGAACGAAAAAAAACCATAACCCCCCTCTGCAAGTTAAATGGTCGGCCCCTAATATTTTGGTCTGTCTTGACATGTCTAATTTAATTTGTTGCATTTAATAAATGATCAAAGATTTAATTTGATTAAATATGGCTACTGGTTCTATACATTAAACATGTTAAATAAACTAAACTATAAAAGAAAGGAAATACTCTGAACAAAAAATTCAAAAGATATTTTTTTTAATCTTTTCAGCTGGTTTCCCATCAATAGAAGAAAAAATTGATGCTGATGCAAGATCAATATATGTTGGCAATGTAAGTTAATACAGGATATTTATTTGTATGCCAAAATTTTGACAAAATTTATGTTTTTTATCGGTAAATTGGAGTTTTATATCTCACCTTGCCAAAGGCAATGTGAGCTTTTGCCATCACTTGGTGTCCGTCGTTCGTTAACTTTTCACATTTGAATCTTCTCCTCTGAAACCCCTCAGCCAAATGAAGTGAAACATGGAAGGTCCTCTCTAAAGATTGCTCATTTTGTCTCAATCCATCAACAACATGGCCACCATAGGCAATTCTTGTTTCTGATTGGCCTATTTCTAAAAAAATCTTCTCCTCTGAAACCGCTTGACCAAATTAATCGAAACTTGGTAGGGAGCATCCTTAGAAGGTCCTCTATAAAGATTGCTCATTTCGCCCGATTCATTAACAAACATGGCCACCACAGGCAATTCTTCTTTCTAATTGGTCAATTTCTAAAAATCTTCTCCTCTGAAACCGCTTGGCCAAATGAACCGAAACTTGGTAGGAAGCATCTATGGAAAGTCCTCTGTAAAGATTGCTCATTTTGTCCAGATTGGTTAACAAAGATGGCCGATACAGGCAATTCTTGTTTCTGATTGGTTGATTTCTAAAAAATCTTCTCCTTTGAAACTGGTTAGCCATATGAACCAAAACTTGGTAGGAAGCATCTACATGTATGGAAGGTTCTGTATTAAGTTTCCTCAAAGCAGAATGAAAGTTGAGCAACACAGACTCAGCCCACTGAGCCACTAGTTTTTATCTTACCTAGTGATATTGTCAGTATCAACTGACTGGAAAATATTGGTCAGTTTGACGTAACATTATGACGTTTAATATCGATAAAAGTAATAACGTCCGTATTGAAGGTCTCGATATACATTTTCACTAGTATTATGACTCGTCCTTACGGACTCGGCTGCTATACTAGCGATGTTTATCTCAACCTTCAAACTGTCATTGTTCTATATGTACTGTGATGATCTGAAACACAATACAGCTGTCATCAAGGGAAAATAAATTAAAAGTTTGATCAAGTGTTCTTTAGACTGACCTCTACAATAGCTACAATAATTGTGCCCATAAGAATTCCAATATTGCCACCACTGCAGGGTATATCACAGTGATTGGGATTACCATGCGCCCCGCGCCATAGTCGCATTACCCGACGAAATGCCGCATTTCCACATAATAACTCTGCGTCATACGCGCACATTCGTTTTCTGAAGAAGTCAGACGTACATACAGCCGAACTGTTCGGTCAAGACTGCACGGACATAGTCCCATTGAAAAAAAATTAATCCCAATCACTGTATCTAATTTATAATTTAGTTTTTATCTCAAAATGATCTGTGAAAGTTCAACTGCAAATCAACATCGATATCTGGTACCTTGTGTACATATAATTTTATACCTTTACATACGGAATTCAGGCTTAAATAAATCGTAAACCAGTTTCAAAAACTGATATATCTGATAACCACAAAGTACAACAACGAGCAACAACGGACTTATAACACTTTCCCGGCGGGAAGTATCCGATACCGATCAGCATGTTACTTTCCCATTTTACTTTCCCCGGGAAACGGGAAATGGGAATTTTCATGCATTGCACAGTGTTTATCATGCATATCAGATGGATTTTTTTGTCCAGATCAAGGTTTAAGCCAAGAATTAAAAAAAAATATTAACAGGGGTCCAAATTAGCGGTCGCACAGTCGCCCATGGCAACCAAAATGTCACCTGGGCAACTTGAAAATGTAGAAAGATAGCCCAGCTGGCTATTAAAAATTCCAGTATATGGCAGTAACCCTGTATCCCTAAACTATCATTTGTCAGTTTGTATACATATCGTGATCGTTTGTCTGTTACCTATTCAACTGAAATGTTTCTAACTCCAGGTGTAATACCACTAAAGAATTCTCCATAGNCCTGAATTATTTCTAACTCAAAGGTTATGGCTTTTCAAACAGAGAACCAGAATGCATAGTTTATAGAATAATCCTCCGGCTAAGGAGCACTCTAAATTTCAGTAAAATAGGCCCCTTTCAGACTATGAATGGATGTGTGAGTTGGATGAAACCAAAGGAATTATTTGAGGGAAAACATACAGGAACACTCAATCAGCCAAATCTTGTACATTAGCTATTAAGATAATGAGACCATACTACTATTCTGGTTGTTGATATTATTAAAAATCAAGAAAAATGTACCAAATGTTTATATATTGGGGAAAATCCACTTTTTCAACTAGTTTTATTCCTTTCAAAAATGTGTGTAAAATACAGGATTTGGCTTAAGAAATAATAAAAAATTCTTGGGGCGGGGGATAACCCTCACCCCCTAGCGACCCTCGTCATTTTCACCTTGGCTACTGCTTTTTAATCTGGGATAGCAGTCTCAAAATTTCAGTAGCCCAGTTGGCTATTATGCACAAAAAGTTAATCTGGGACCCTGTGTTAAGTTCAAGCTCGTATGTGCATCATCATATTTATTCAAACAGAAGGGTGTGAGTTGTCAGATAGTTTATATATCTCCTCCACCCATGTATTAAAGTTTTTATTCTACATTATTTTTCACCCTGGATTTTTGCACATAGTTCTGTCATTATGGCCCATTCATATCCAAAATGTCCCATTGACAAGGAAGGAAAGGGGGCTATTGTCCCATTGAAATTGTTTTAATCCCAATCACTGATATCATTGAATAGTCCTCAAACCAATGACTAAACATATACTAAATGTCCTATATTAATACTACATAGCTGCCTCAGTTACCACCATCAACTTATTTGTCCTATTTTGCACCCACTGAAATTGCCCAAATTCACTCGACTATCCCAATCTGCCAGGACTTTGCTAGCAGCAAGAGGTAAAATCATAAAAAAAAAACCATGGTTAATATCACCTGTATACATGTACATTGTAGTATTTGATATTTAAGAATTCCTTTCTTTTAGGTTGATTATGGTGCAACTGCTGAAGAATTAGAACAACATTTCCATGGTTGTGGTTCAGTAAACAGAGTAACAATTTTATGTGACAAATTCACAGGCCATCCAAAAGGGTAAACTTTACTTGATATTGTAGTTATGTACTAGTATCTCGTTCAGAAAAGCATGACAGTTTTTTTTCATTCAAAAAATGTTGCTGATGTTTTGCTTATTCTTGTATCACGTTTACATTAAGACTTTTGTTGCTGATGTTTTGCTTGTTTTTATTCTTGTATCACGTTTACATTAAGGCTTTTGTTTCATCAATTAAATAAATTTGTATTAGGTAGGGGTTAGGGGGCTTGGTGTTTAACACAACTTTCAACAATATTTCAGTTATATCCAGGGTTCGTACGGGTCATGGAATCCTGGAAAAGTCATGGAAATCTGTATTTTATTGAAAAGTCCTTGAATAGTCTTGGAAAATTATTATTTGAGCTGCAATCTTTATTAAATGTATTCCAACATCTAAAATTAAGAGATTCTCCCATTTTTGTCGTAACTGTTTTCTTTGGACGTATTTGAAACAAGACACCAGTTGCGGTTAATGTAAAATAAGGATTTTAAGTTCGTTTCTTTAAAATTATTTGTAAAAATATGCAACCGGATGTATAGACTGATTTCCTAATGTACTACAGTTTACTNAAACGGTGTTCCAGTGGGAAAGCAGATAAAATCAAAGGGCCTAAACAGGATCACTAAAATCGGCTAAGGTCACCTATGCCTGAGGGATAAATTATACTGAGATAAAGATTGACGATACCAAAAGGATGATCAGCATTAGAAGTGAACAACATATAATAGAACAGAAGACAAACAATGGTCGACAAAGCAATACAGAAGAAACTAAAATATGTAGAGCAGGATATTGTCCAGCAATCGTCATACATTTGGTAAAGTGGCTGTTCTCCATCTATACCTCGGCTGTAATAAAGAATATGATAGTTGTCTACACCTAATATGTCTTCAACAAAGCATTGCACAATGCAAATAAGTTCCAACCCCTGACATACATTCAATAGTACATATTAAACATCATATTGCATAGGCATAAGATTGCAGGACCGTAACTAGCATTGAGGCCACCGCGGCAACTGCCTCGGTTGAATTTTTGTCAAGTATCAGTAAGCAAAAGTTAAATTTTAAATGAATCGTATCTTGAGCAGCGTATGCACTTATATTACATTACAAACCCGCTTGTATACATAATGCTCGACTATGGTCGTACGGGAGCCCATAATTTTTTTTACAGCACACAAAGTACTCTACTTATATTCATCTTTCATCGGATCTGCCTATATTACTATACTGTAATCCATATAGTAAGGTAAGGAAATCAGACGGAAAATAAAACTAAAATAAAAATATACAAATTTCAAGCTAGATTCTTAGGGACGAGTCTATTTTCCAATTATTATAATACCTCCTACAAAGTGGATTTCAGAAAGTAGTTCCATTAGAATTTATCGTAATACGGGCGAGGCTTGATGAACGAACTGAATCAGTCGAATTGTGCTGGGTTATCCTCGAGTTGAGGGACTATCCTTTTATAAACAAAAAACACTGAATGATTATTTTTTTTACACGAAATGTTGACTGTTTCAGATATATCATGACGAGAACAATTACATTTAATGAAATGATGATGATTACTTCTTTAACTTGACCAACACGCACAATGTGGTATGGTGTCCGTTCGCCCTAACTATACATTCGCCCTGCGTCCGTTCGCCCTGATAGTTTTTTAATGAACATAATGCATATTTTAATTTAAAATAAAGAAGTAATGATATAGAAAAGTATTAATTTCAAGAAAACATATGATATTTTGGAAATTAATTAAGTTCTTTTCAAGCAATTATTAGGTATGTTGTTTGAAATGCTTAATTGAAATTAATGATTGTTGATTTAATCATTACAATGCTAGCTCACTGAAGCAACAGTCAGGATGTAGACGTTTCTTTGTAGGTTCATTTTAAATAAAGTGTCAGTACAGTTTGAAGTCTGATATCGCTTAATTGATCAATTTGTGATTGTCCCGTCGGTTTTATCTAACGTTTATTTGGAATGGTATAATAAACGAAACAAAAATGAATTTGGATAATTTTTATTATCGTTTTTTTTTCAGTTGACAATTTGAACAAATCAACAAATGGCACTAACTATGTTGGAATAAAAGATGCGGATGATATATATTTGTATGTATGAGTATATTTTATGTGTGAACATCTTAAGCAGCATTCAATACAACAAAATATCACCATCATCTTTGAACAAATATAATATTATTAAAAAGACAACAACTCGTACCACTTATTGTCTTGACAAGAAGTAAATTGACCACAATCGCATGACAGTTGTATATACCTGTAGAATTAGTGCCACTCACTGCTAATGAGGCTTGGTGAGGTAAATAACTGTCAGGGAATAAGCGAAGGGGCAGTCTAGATTGGACATTCCAGAGACACAAACAATATTGGACATAAGACACAGAACGAAGACAAATACAAACAAAACAAAAAACACAACACAGAAAATTGAAAAGATGAGTAACACGGAACTAAGAACGTAAAGACACATAATAGAACAAAGCAAAACACTAAACAGATGAGCAACATGGATCCCCGCGGGGTGAATTCAGGTGCTCGCAAATGTTAAGCAAGAGACGCCATACAATTCATAGAGTCTTGATAACATATGCTGATCAATCTTGTCAGCGATAGTCCATTGGTACCAGTCTTAAGTAACAATCCTGAAAGACAAATGTATTAAACTCATCCAAAATACGTCCCATACCAATGGAGCGTTCAAATATGTCATTGCGTTGTGGGAAAACATATTGCATGACGTTGTGCGATTGGTCAATTATAATTTTACTAGGTCATTGAGCATGTGTGGTGTGCTTTACGAGGAGGAAAGATGAAATTTTCTGCCGATTTAACAAAATAGGAAAAGTAAAATGAATCCAAACCTCGCTTCACCTTTCTGAATTTCACATTTTTAAACATGAGTTGTTTTTGAGGTAGCATACACCACGACTCATGCAAAGCATTATATTGTAAACACACATTTTGAGTTCACCCAAGGTTTTAGTGGGGTTCTTGTTACACGATCTTTAGTTTTATGTAAAATGTTTTGTAGATCGTTGTTTGTCCTTTTGTCCTTTTTCTTTTGACCATTGTGTTGTCTGTCCGTCGGATTCTGATTACCCCTTTGGTATCTTCAAACTCTTGTTAATATTGCGGTTGGTTTTTTTTCCAGATATATTGTTATTCCAAGTATTCTGGTTATTGTGCTGATTATTGTAGTAATTGTTGTAATTAAAAGACATTGGTTGTGGGGGAGATTGAAAGGTTCGTATAACATAATACAAATAAAGGTATAATTTGAATCAATTCTTTAATATGTAAGACATGACATTCGTTGATCATTTATGTAGACAACTAAGTTTTGTCATGTTTGTCCTATTCCTCCCTTGGTGCTGTATAGTATTTGTTCTTCGAGAATATGTATGAAATATTTCATGCTGGATGATAATCAACCAACAATGAATCAATCATATTTATTTGATTCTTTGTGTGGTATTAGTGGTGATGAGAAGTGGAAGGTTGATGTGGGTGGGTGCGTGGGTGGGCGCTTCAAGACAATATTAACAAATACATAGTTTTAAAAACGTGATGCCGGTGTTACCTGTCTACTTTATATAGAACTTGTGATCGTTTTCTCTGAACAAGTTCTTTTACGCATTAATTTGTTATATAAATAGATTCCTCAGATTATCAAGAATTGATGGATTATGTTATTTTGTGTGTTTTTTACTCAACAGGAAAATGATTTTCGCAACCAATTTACTATTATGAAACGTTTGAAGGTACCAAAGAGTAATCAGAAGCCGTCAATTGAAGGATGACAGACAACACAGGGTTCGACGTAACCGCTAGCCCACTGGCCCGTGGCCATTATATTTACGGTCGAGCCAGTCAAATAGAACAAAGATCGGCCCACTGGGCCAGTTGATATTCTCGGGCGACTTGGGCCAGCAACTTTCGTTTCTTCCAACCGGTAGGTTTTTCGTACTTCCGTATCATTCAATATCGACCGATAACAAGGACTAATGAAATTTCCTGACAAAACGTTAAAATTCAACTTCAATCACTTGCCGAAAGCTATAAATAGCCTAATCACATAATCAGCATGTGTTTACCTTGATCTGTAAACTAGAAAAGAAATAAATTATCAAAAAAACTATAACTGAGCTTATTGATGACGCAGGTCATCATATATCAGATCAATCTAAAATTCCCCTTCAACAACACGATTTTTACAAAACATTGTATTCAACAAAAAATTTAGATTGTAATGATGAGTCCTTTTTTAATCATAATATTAAACTCACAGAAGAACAAAAGACTTGTGTGAAGGTAATATAACATTTAAAGAATGTGCCCAATCACTGAAGTTAATGACAAATTGAAAAAGTCCAGGTTCTGATGGATATACTGTAGATTTTTATTAGTTGTATTGGAAAGATATTGGTCCATTGCTGTATAGGTCATTATATTTAGCCTATGAGTCTGGAAGCTTCACTGATTTTCAGTATCAGGGTCTCATAACATGTATTCCAAAAGAAGGAAAGGACAGGCGTTTTATTGGCAACTGGAGACCAATAAGTTTATTAAATACTGACCTTAAGATAGCTTCTGCTGTAATTGCTAATAGAATTAAACATCTATTACCATTTATTATTAGTGATACACAAAAAGGTTTTTATAAAAGGGAGATTTATTGGGGAAAATACAAGACTGTTCTATGATTTGATGCATTACCTTGAACAACATAACAAAACCGGTCTATTAATACTTCCTGTAGATTTCGAGAAAGCATTTGATTCAATTGAATGGAAATTTTTGAAAAAAAAGTCCTCTCAAGTTTTAATTTTGGACCATCTGTTTGTAAATGGTTTGAACTATTCTATTCAAAAGCCAAAAGTTGTGTTATAAATAATGGTCACATGTCAAATTTTTTTTCTCTAGAAAGAGGCTGTCGACAATGTCATCCGGTTTCACCTTATTTGTTTATAATCGGTGTGGAGCTGCTTTCATTAAAATTGATGGCCAACCAAGACATTCATGGTATTATTATCAATGAAGTTGAATCTCTCATAAGTTTGTATGCTGATGATACCTTTCTTATTCTAGATGGGAGTGACAATTCATTAAGGGAGGCTCTTGAATGTTTTGAATCTTTTTACAAGGTGTCTGGTTTAAAAATGAATTCATCCAAAACAAAAGCTGTGTGGGTTGGAAACAAGAAGTATTCAGATCAAATTATTTGTCCAAATATGAAACTAAATTGGTCTCATGAAAACTTTAAGGTTTTGGGAATTGATTTTTCACTTGATTTAAACTGTATTACAGATGTAAATTTTACAAAAAAAAATCAAGGAAGTTAAGGCAATACTAAAAAATTGGCAGCATAGAAAACTGACATTACTTGGTAAAATTACAGTTATAAAAACTCTTGCACTACCAAAGCCAATTCATTTACTGACATCTTTACCAAATTTATCTCAGGCAAAAATAAATGATTTAAATTAACTTTTTTATAATTTCATATGGAACGGAAAGTCAGATAAGATAAAGCGAAGTACTTTAATCGGTGATATACCTGGTATTTGAAAATGATAGATCTTCAATCATTTAATATTTATCTGAAAGTAGGTTGGATAAAACGATTATTTTCCAATTTAGATGGTGATTGGCAAAAAGTATTATTATTCAATCTTCAAAGCTATGGCGGTGAAAGAATTTTAACTTTTCAGAAAGAAAAGCTAAAGGAAGTTGCTATGAAGCTTACAAATCCTTTTTGGAAAGATGTTCTGTCTAGCTATCATTTAGCAAAACCTTATACTAAGTTGAATACTGATGAACTATTGTCTCTTGATATCCTTAATTTTGTACCAGTAACTGATTTTAATTATTATATTATATGGATAGAACATAATGTGCAGTATTTATGTGATCTTGTTGAACCACATACTGGTAATTTTTATACTTTTGAACAGACTAGAAATAAACTGAATACCAATCATTTTTTGAAGTACTATAGTCTGGTGTCAAATGTTCTCAAGTACATCAAAGATCATCTGAAGGAAAACTGTAAATGTAAATTTCGACATACTTAGTAAAAAAGTTGCCTATTTAGAAAGAATAGTTCATAGTAAAAATGTTAGGTTTGTTTATAAAGGTCTTGTGAATGCAATCATTTCTTTACCAACAGAAAAAATTTGCAAATGGGAAAAACTCATTGATTGTGTAATAAAAAATTGGTAAAAATATTTTATTATTTAAAAAAAATCTTGTAAAAACTCATATCTTCAAAATTTTTAATTTAAATTGTTACACAGGATCATTCCTACCAATTCCTTTTTACATAAAATAAAGCTCAAGAATACTAATTTATGTACATTTTGCAAAATTCATGACGAAATTATTGAACACCTATTCTTTGACTGTCCTGTGACACAAACTTTTCTCAAATCTTTGTCAAAACAATTAAAACAATATTACAAGAATTTGATTTTTGACAAAAAAGAATATTTCTTTGGTTTTGAGTCAGGGGATCTTCTTGTTAATTTGATTTTCATTATTGCAAAAAATTACATCTTCAAGTGCAAACTCAATGAACAAAGGCTAAATATTGTAGAATTTAAACATACATGTAACATTATGTGGTACCGTTCACTTGAACAATATATATCAAAGACAAACAATACCATTTTACCATTTGAAAAAATGTGGACCCCCTTACAATATATTTTCAACTAATCATTATATTTTTTGTTTGTTTGATTCATGTAGTGATGAGATTCTTTTTTCAGCTTTTTTGATTAAGTACAAAATGTCGGGAGCAATTTCATATTTTAGAAAAACAAAATGGTAAGAGAGTGTGTGTGAAAGATGAATGAAAGTGTTTATTACTATTATATATTATTATTTCTTTATTTTGTTTATCATAATGTAAAACCAATGTAGTCACAAAACTTATTGATTTGAAAACCCCTGGCACACCTTAGTCAGGTGGTGATGTAAGGGAATTTATAAAATCCTGACTATATGAAAAAATAAATTAAAAAAAGATTATAAAAAGGTACCGTTCACGTAGACTACAATCCGAGACAGAGTACAAGTACCGTTCATGTAGACTACAATCCGAGACAGAGTACAGGTACCGTCGTCACGTATACTACAATCCGAGACAAAGTACAGGTTAAATTTGAGTACTTACATTCAAAGACAAAACAATAACTAATACAAGTATAGCATAAACGGAAATATGAGAACAAAAGCTTGGATCAAGAAAACCGGGAGCTAGAGATGAAATCGGAAATGTAAACATGTTATCATCAACTAGTCGCAAAGAAAATCAGTAAATGCCAAAGAATATATAATGAAATGAAAAAACAAAAAATACCACATCGTCGGAACAATTCCAAAATCAAATAGAATATTCACAGAAACAGGAAACATCGATACTCCTAACATACATATACATAAAATTCACATAGACTCCAATCCGAGACAGAGTACAGGTACCGTGGTCACGTAGACTACAATCCGAGACAGAGTACAGGTACCGTTCACGTAGACTCCAATCGGAGACAGAGTACAGGTACCGTTCACGTAGACTGCAATCCGAGACAGAGTACAGGTACCGTTCACGTAGACTACAATCCGAGACAGAGTACAGGTACCGTTCACGTAGACTACAATCGGAGACAGAGTACAGGTACCATTCACATAGACTCCAATCGGAGACAGAGTACAGGTACCGTTCACATAGACTACAATCCGAGACAGAGTACAGGTACTGTTCACGTAGACTACAATCCGAGACAGAGTACAGGTACCGTTCACGTAGATTCCAATCCGAGACAGAGTACAGGTAACGTTCACGTAGATTACAATCCGAGATACAGAGTACAGGTACCGTTCACGTAGATTACAATCCGAGACAGAGTACAGGTACCGTTCTCGTAGACTACAATCCGAGACAGAGTACAGGAACCGTTCACGTAGACTACAATCCGAGACAGAGTACAAGTACCGTTCATGTAGACTATAATCCGAGACAGAGTACAGGTACCATTCACATAGACTACAATCTGAGACAGAGTACAGGTACCGTTCACGTAGACTACAATCCGAGACAGAGTACAAGTACCGTTCATGTAGACTATAATCCGAGACAAGAGTACAGGTACCGTTCACGTAGATTCCAATCCGAGACAGAGTACAGGTACCGTTCACGTAGATTACAATCCGAGATACAGAGTACAGGTACCGTTCACGTAGATTACAATCCGAGACAGAGTACAGGTACCGTTCACGTAGACTATCATCCGAGACAGATTACAGGTACCATTCATGTAGACTACAATCCGAGACAGAGTACAAGTAACGTTCACGTAGACTACAATCCGAGACAGAGCACACGTACCGTTCATGTAGAGTACAATCCGAGAGGGAATACAGGTACCGTGGTTACGTAGACTACAATCCGAGACAGAGTACAGATTAAATTTGAGTACTTACATTCAAAGACAAAACAATAAGTAATACAAGTATAGCATAAATACAAACAGAAATATTAGAACAAAAGCTTGGATCAAGAAAACCGGGAACTAGAGATGAAATCGGAAATGTAAACATGTCATCATCAACTAGTCGCAAAGAAAATCAGGAAATGCCAAAGTATATATAATGAAATGAAGCACAAAAAATATCACATCGTCGGAAGAATTCCAAAATCAAATAGAATATTCACAGAAACAGGAAACATCGATACTCCTAACATACATATACATAAAATTCACGTAGACTCCAATCCGCGACAGAGTACAGGTACCGTGGTCACGTAGACTACAATCCGAGACAGAGTACAGGTACCGTGGTCACGTAGACTACAATCCGAGACATAGTACAGGTACCGTTCACGTAGACTCCAATCCGAGACAGAGTACAGATACCGAGGTCACGTAGACTACAATACGAGACAGAGTAGGGTACCGTTCAGGTAGACTACAATCCGAGACATAGTACAGGAACCGTGGTCACCTAGACTACAATCCGTGACAGAGTACAGATACCGTGCTCACGTAGACTACAATCCGAAACAGAGTAGGGTCCCGTTCACATAGACTCCAATCCGAGACAGAGTACAGGTACCGTTCACGTAGATTACAATCCGAGACAGAGTACAGGTACCGTTAACGTATACTACAATCCGAGACACAAAGTACAGTTACCGTTCACGTAGACTACAATCTCAAACACAGAGTACAGGTACCGTTCACGTAGACTACAATCCGAGACAGAGTACAGGTTAAATTTGAGTACTAACATTCAAAGACAAAACAATAAGTAATACAAGTATAGCATAAATACAAATGGAAATATGAGAACAAAAGCTTGGATCAAGAAAACCGGAAGCTAGAGATGAAATCGGAAATGTAAACATGTCATCATCAACTAGTCGCAAAGAAAATCAGTAAATGCCAAAGTATATATAATGAAATGAAAAACAAAAAATAACACATCGTCGGAACAATTCCAAAATCAAATAGAATAATCACAGAAACAGGAAACATCCATACTCCTAACATACATATACATAAAATTAGTGTTATTGGCACAAAATTCCTTCTTGGTGAATGTTGAGGTCATGCAAGTGTTTTCCACAAGTGAGTGAAATGTCAACCCTCACATAATATGTCTTGAGTTAGAGGGTGGTAGAGCACATCGTTGACTTGAAAAATCCATTCTCATCTGAAGCTATTTTACAGCCTCTCTTTCAGCTATGTGTAATTTAATATATCATTTTGATGGGTTTTTCTTCTTTCTTTTATGTTATGATATGTTGGCATATTCTTAAGCTCTTTTTTCCATTTCCTTCCTTTTATTTACAATATATGATTTCTATTTGATTTTCAGATGAAGTTGACAGCCAAAATGTGACAGATTAATTTTTTTTTTTTTTTTTT
>MJUT01028183.1:315267-371652 GCA_002080005.1 Gigantidas platifrons | reverse complement strand
AAATCTGTATTTTATTGAAAAGTCCTTGAATAGTCTTGGAAAATTATTATTTGAGCTGCAATCTTTATTAAATGTATTCCAACATCTAAAATTAAGAGATTCTCCCATTTTTGTCGTAACTGTTTTCTTTGGACGTATTTGAAACAAGACACCAGTTGCGGTTAATGTAAAATAAGGATTTTAAGTTCGTTTCTTTAAAATTATTTGTAAAAATATGCAACCGGATGTATAGACTGATTTCCTAATGTACTACAGTTTACTGCATTAAACGGTGTTGCAGTGGGAAACCAGATATTGGAAAACGTACTTTTGGGTTTTAAAATGTCAGACAACTGCCATTCAGATCAAGTGGTTAGATAACCTGAATATAAAAAGATGGATGAATATGGGAAGTAGTGAGAGCAAAGCAAAATGCTCATTTGGTCAAAAGGAATTTGATATTTCAAATAATTTTTTAATATGGGTGAAACTTCCCTTAAAGAAGAGCCCAGAGCCTAGAGGAGCACTAAACATTATGATTTTTCTAAAAATAAATCATCTACCAATTTTATAATATAGCTCGCTTGTGAGATGTGTATTTCCATATTTTAAAAATGACACATGCAAATACAGTATGTTGTATGCTTGAAATTAATGAAAAGCCAGAATATAAGTGTCTGTCTCAAATAAAGAAGAAATTTAAAGCTGCATCATGTAATGTGTGTATAAAGGATATTAACATCAGTAATATAGGAGGAAGAGTACACTTAAAAGTCACATTTAGTCAACAAAGCACTCTGAACATATAAAAAAAAGCAGTTTGAGACTATCAGGGTGGGTTAATAATCAAGTGGAACCAGCCAGTGTCCAGTCTACATAAACATTATTGGAGGAGTCTGTGGCAACAACAGATTTCCTAAAAGTGGAGATATAATTTTGACATTAAACATGGTAAAAAGCCACTGTTCTTTCATAAAGTTGTACAGACATTGTACAGGTTTTTCAGAGTATGTTCCCAGACGATATGATAACGAACAAATGGCCCTTGGAGAACCGAAGCATGTTCTTTGGCAATCTTTGGAATCCGTCCATATTAAGATGGAATTAACCAAAAGAAAGATAAAGAAAATGATATATAATGTTCTCTTATTTGATGAATCTGTAATTCATAAAAAAAAAAAAAAAATAGCGGGACGTTCAAGCTATACTAGAATTAAGTTATAAATTTAAATAGAAAACTGAAAGGGTTGTAATAGTCTCATTGTCCAACGGGCCACTTCCATTTTGATGGTAGTTCAGATCATTTTGGCATAAATGGCTACCAAGTGTGCTATTTATGATGGATAATTTCTTATATACTCATATATTAAGGTTAGAACATGATAAATAATGTGATTACTCAAGATTTCACTTATACTGGTTGAAGTTGGTCCTGGAAAAACTAACAAAAAGTCCTTGAACAGTCATGGAATTTTCTCACAAAAAAAGGTGTATGAACCCTGTATATCATAGTGGTCAGTTGTGTTGATGGAGTAAACTTGAGTACTCAGGAAACCACCGACCTGTCGCAAGTCACCGACAAACTTGATCACATAATGTTGTATCAGATACACCTTGCCATGAACTGGATTTGAACTCACAACTTTAGTGGTGATAGGTACTGATTGCACAGGTATTCATAATTCCAACTATAGCTACCATACCACTACGGCCACTATATTTGGTATATGTGACAAAGTATTCTAACATGGCGTGCTACTTTCGCTTTGAAAACAATAGAGGGCTCTAAATAGCACAGAACACCCTAGCACATGTGCAGAAGGCATATCTAATCGACAGCGTATTTTGCAAATTTGTGCTGAATGTATGTTAAAGTAAAAGAATAAAAATACTAAATATACCAAAAAATCCGATGAAACTAATTTTTGATCGTTATCAATTTTTATAACGTTTCTGTAGCGTTATATATTCTTGTAAATAATAGCGGGAGGTAATTGGAACAGTGCCCAAAAATAACCTCTGTCTAGGTACGCTTGAATTCATAAAATTACCGTAAATGCCCTGTTGGAATCGAAATAGATATAAAAATAATAATAATGAAATTCAGTTTAAAATGTTTTGTGATTGGTCATCAATTTTTGTTGTAGATTTGCCTATGTAGAATTTGCAGATAAAGATTCAGTGACAACAGCTCAAGCATTAGATGATTCATTATTTAGGGGAAGACAAATCAAAGTACGTTTTATCCTTGAATAATAGTTGAGTTATGGCAAATTTGTTCTGACATCATTTCAGTTGCATTATTTTTATAAAAGTTCACCTAGAAGTAGTCTGATTTATATAAGGTGTTAACAAACTTCATGCTAATAGTAATATCGATTCTATGTATTGAGTACCCCAACAAAACTACAGGGTAAGAACCTGGTACACTTTCTCACTGAAGGTAGAACTCATGCACTATATCTATATGTACCCAAAGTCTTTTCCTTAATTTTTTTCACCTACTTGCCAGAAAGCCAAATTTAGAAACACTTATTATTTATTCAAACAATTCTTTCATAATTTTCACTTGTCCGAATTCAGTTTTAATTATTCTGGGCTTCGGGCAAGTGGGTTAGCGCGAAGACTGACCCTCTAAAATATATACACAATATATTAATTAAAACTAACCATGTGATAAACATATTAATTATACTGGTATCTATGGGACTTGATCTTTCATTCAACAGGTAACAGCAAAAAGAACGAACAGACCAGGGATCAGTTCAACAAATCGTAGACCCCGTGGTAGTAGGGGTGGTTATGGAGGATTTAGAAGCTCACCAGGGGGATACTACACACCTTCTAGACCGAGGGGAAGATTTGGGTAAGATTTCATATATTTTGATCATCTGCACTTTTTTCTGTCCTCTTTTTACTAGACAGTTAAATCTGACTAAAATTAGTTTGAATTAATACAAAGATTGATCAGATTTTCATTGACATAATACATTGTGTATTTAAATGAATGTTTTCTTTGTATTTTTAGCAGTGATAGTGGTCTGAACATTGGCCATTTTGAATTTCTAGACACTTTTTGTTTATGTTGCTTTATAATTAACAATATCTAGATATCCTGAGTAGTGTTATATGTGTCGTCATTATTCAAGATGATTGTTAAGATTGAAGAAGATCTGGGATGCTTTGTTAAATCAAAATTATAGTAACGTGTCCTGTTTGTGTGTATACTGCAGGCTGTTAATTCACAAAACATTAAGTAATTCCAGTTTGGGACGATTGTTTAGTACAAGCAGACTAAGATATGGCATTAACAATTTAATTTCGCTCAAACTGTGATGGAAGCTGGAAACTGCTTGTTCGGTGCAAAACAATAATCGTTCTCTCATAATATATTGAAGCCAACATGTTTTAAAGGGTGTAGTAAGGTATATGAAATTAAAGAATATTGAGTCAATCATTTTCAAAATTCATTTAATGCAAATTTTCTCTAGTTTGGTCAGACAAAGTTAAGCAGATACATTTTTGTGTTATGGTTTTTCAATAGTTTTGAAAAAGTTATCTCCCCTTTGTTTTATAATGAATCTTGAATAAGTCCAGATATAAGAATAACATTTCTGACAACGGCAATATTATTCTTTTCATTGAATTCTTTTTTGTCTTCTATTGAATATGCAACCAAACATTGCCGCTGGACATTAAGCAAAACAGCTTATGTTACTATAGTTAATTATAATATTAAGAAGAAATTATAATTGTCAATCATCGTTATAATGAAATTAGATAGAGAGAAATGAAATTATTTGCTCTTTGTACCAAATACATGTATGTGACCGTTTTAAGAAATCCCATCGAAGGCCACTCTAGACACGTTTGACTTTATTGATTTAGTTTTTAAATTCACTTATGTAAATCTTGTGGATTCCGCTCTATGCTTAATCCAGCGAGGAATATTTGCCATTTAATAAGCTATTCATGAAATATCTAGATAAAGTTTTTGAAACCAATTTTCAAAACACAATGAAAAAAAACGACCTCAGTAGAATAAGTTCAACCTGTCTGGCTTAACATTTATCTTGGTTCTGAGATTTCCTTTGCCATGTAATTGAGGAGTTAATATCAAGTCAACAGTTACTATGACTACATACATAGTAAAGAAGGATATGGATGTAAATGAATAGGAGAGAGTATCCAAGTTTGCACATAGTCACAAATTAAAGTAAAGGAGCAGCACTTTTATTGCTGGTCTTCATTTCACTGTTACAGTAGGGTCTTCAACAATGAGAATAACTTGTACTCTAAAATGAGTAGGAAACGGCCCCAAGCCTGCAGTTGAATCGTACTCTATACTTCTGCCAACAAATGCTGCATCTGGGCAGCTTTATCGTTTCGATGTTATTTAGTGTATAGAATTTGATTTCCCAGATTCCTGGTTATCAACAACAAAACTAAAAAATGGGTGAAGTAATCCTACCAATGCCATTGTGGTTGTTGTTCCTGAAATCACATTATGAGGTAACAAATACAGATAAAGAACAGCCTTAGGGCTCACGGCCGTCTTATAGGCCCAGGGCAAAGCAGTGCACTGGGGCCCTACCTACACTACCACTCACGGAAATAAAATTCATTATCAATAAATTTAAACATATATTTATTATACCCCCACTCGTAGAGAGGGGGCTATATTGCAATCACCTTGTCCGTCCGTCCGTTCACACTTTCGCAACAGATATCTCAGCTTCTACTTGAAGAAATGATTTTATATTTGATATATGGCTTTGGCATGGTGACTTGTACCGTGTCTCCTCTTTTCAGGTTTACCGCACATCTACTTCCTGTTTACAGTGCGACTTACAAATGAACGAGTGGGGGTATTCTTAGCACGACGTAGCGTGCAACATCTTGTTATACTGGTACTTCCAACAAAATCTGTGTTAGAACATTAAAAAACATGCTGTTCACAACATACATAGATTAGCATGGGCCCCCGGGCAACTGCCCAGCATGTTCATGTGTTAAGACAGCACTGCAAGGGCTCTTATCAGGTAAATAGTTAAAAATCTAGACGACCTACTATTTAATTCTATCCTGAATGTTTTGCTTATGTAAGTTTTACTATTAATACAAACAGATAGAATTTAGTTAATTCTCATTAATAATGTTAATTTTGTTGTTATTTTTATCTTTTTCAGTCGATTCCGACGGGCAACCTACTACTCCCCATATTGAAGAAAATATTTTACAGCAACCAAAAAAAAATATATGGTCTTTTACCAGTCAAGAAGATGCCAAATTTTTTTTTTCATTTTGCATGAAAAAAAAATAAGATAAATTTTAATGAATATAATGTTAGCCATTTTCACTTTTATAACATGAAATACAGAGATTTTCAGTGAAAGAGCAACACTTTTACTCAAATTGAGGATATAGAGATTTTGAATCGTGGAGAAGTTGTAAAGTTCATTTCGTCTCCAAAGTTATAAAATAACCCACAAAAACACCAAAATAAATTTCATTTGAAAGTCAGAACCTAAACTTTATCAGTATTAATATCTTTCTTTTTTAAATTAAAATTGATATTTAAAATATTAAAAATATTAAAAGTTGTTTGAATTTGGTTTATAAAGTTGTTCAAAATTTATTTGATGTTATTATTGTTTTAAAGAAATAAGAAAAGCTGGCGTCTGTTTCCAACAAGTAAGAAAATTTAGCTTATGTTTTTGAGCAAGGTATAGTCAATCTGATTAAAGTCATGAGTCAAGTACACAACACTTTATTTAAGGCATATTACAGAACTCGTTTTAACTTCGTCCATGTGAATTTAATTAACCAATGAAATTGCTATCAACATCTTTCCAGTATGTTCTGTGACTTGACATTAGATGTCAGTTGATTGTGTTGTATTTAAGAATGAGCTTAATCAGATTGAAGGTGGGGCCATTTTGAATGCCATTGATAAATATAGTAATTTAAGGTGTTTGATGTCAGATATCACTTAAGGCTTTTGATTGGCTGATTATCATGAGGTTATGGTTTGTCTTTGACTCATCTGATTTGACAGGTTTTTATTTCAGGTTCCCTGCCGGGAGAGCTGTCCAGCAATGCCGACATTGGTTGGGATTGTTGCATTCTAAAATCAAGGCATACAACAGAAACTCCTTACAAAAAGTGCAATATGGTTTTAATAATATGTAGGCCTTGCTTTTAGAATCGCTGAAGCTTTTTTTGTTAAGAACATTTCAAAAAGATAAATGAAAAAAAAAATAAGTTATGAAAGAAAATAGTATAAAAAAAGAAAAACAAATTATTATTTAAAATTGGTGAAAAGAAGTTCAAAAATAATATGTAAAAAAAGAAAGAAAAAATAAGATAAATAAAAATTGAAGAAAAGATAAGGGTAGTATAGAAAAAAAATATGTAAAAGATCTCTAATTGAAATAAAGGTTTTAAACAAATTTGTATGGTATTTTGTCATTTTTAGCTCACCTGACCAAAGGCCATATGAGCTTTTGCCATCACTTGGCATCTGTCATCTGTTAATCTTTAATATTAGAACCTTCTCCTCTGAAATCACTTTGCCAAATGAACTGAAATTTATAGGAAGCATCTATGAAAGGTCCTCTCTAAAGATTGCACATTTCGTCCCGATCCGTTAACAAACATGACCGCCATAGGCAATTCTTGTTTCTGGTTGGTCAATTTCTGAAGATCTTCTCCTCTGAAACCACAAAGCCAAATGAACCGAAACGTAGGAAGCATTTATGGAAGGTCCTCTATAAAGATTGCCATTCGTTCCGATCCTTTAACAAACATGGCCACCATAGGAAATTCCACTAAAAACTGGGGGTTAAGTCAGGAATGGTATGCAGTTTCATGCTCCTCTAGTGATACTTGATGTGTTACTTTTTAAAGATATGAACATCATATGATGTGAAAATTGTGTTTGACATGAGTATATGTGAATAAATACAAATAACATAAATAAAACATGACCCCCCTACAAAACAAATAGAGGTAAAGGTGCACCAAATATTGTTTTTACATGGAAATTGTAGCTGACATCACAACATGAAATTAATAGCATGAGGATATGCAATTGTACAAAATGAACATCGCAAACCCTAGTAAGTGGTGGGGAAGCAAATTCGGGTGCTCCGAATGGGCAAATTCCTGTTCCACTGTTGGCACCCGTCTTGCTAAAAATGTGGTTGTAAATCATGAAAAGAAAGAAGGATGGGATTGTGATTACATAGCATATAACTTAATGTCATGGCTATGTAATCCATCACCTGGCCTTGCTCTGTTAATAACATATAACTTATTGTCATGGCTATGCAATCCATCACCTGGCCTTGCTCTGTTAATAGCATAGAACTTGATGTCATGGCTTTGTAATCCATCATCTGGCCTCGCTCTGTTAATAGCATAGAACTTGATGTCATGGCTATGTAATCCATCACCTGGCCTTGCTCTGTTAATAGCAGAATTTAATGTCATGGCTGTGTAATCCATCACCTGGCCTTGCTCTGTTAATAAAATGGAACTTAATATCATGGCTATGTAATCCATCATTTGGCTTTGTTTTGTTAATAGCATAGAACTTATTGTCATGGCTATGTAATCCATCACCTGGCCTTGCTCTGTTAATAACATAGAACTTGATGTCATGGCTTTGTAATCCATCATCTGGCCTAGCTCTGTTAATAGCATAGAACTTAATGTCATGGCTATTTAATCCATCACCTGGCCTTGCTCTGTTAATAACGTAGAACTTAATGTCATGGCTATGTAATCCATCATCTGGCCTTGCTCTGTTAATAACAGAACTTAATGTCATGGCTATGTAATACATCACCTGGCCTTGCTCTGTTAATAACATAGAACTTAATGTCATGGCTATCTAATCCATCATCTGGCTTTGTTTTGTTAATAGCATAGAACTTAATGTCATGGCTATGTAATCCATCATCTGGCCTTGCTCTGTTAATAACATGGAACTTAATGTCATGGCTATGTAATCCATCACCTGGCCTTGCTCTGTTAACAACATAACTTAATGTCATGGCTATGTAATCCATCACCTGGCCTTGCTCTCTTAATAACATAGCTTAATGTCATGGCTATGTAATCCATCATCTGGCCTTACTCTGTTAATAGCATAGAACTTAATGTCGGCTATGTAATCCATCATCTGGCCTTGCTCTGTTAATAACATATAACTTAATGGCATGGCTATGTAATCCATCATCTGGCCTTGCTCTGTTAATAGCATAGAACTTAATGTCATGGCTATGTAATCCATCATCTGGCCTTGCTCTGTTAATAACATAGAACTTAATGTCATGGCTATCTAATCCATCATCTGGCTTTGTTTTGTTAATAGCATAGAACTTAATGTCATGGCTATGTAATCCATCATCTGGCCTTGCTCTGTTAATAACATGGAACTTAATGTCATGGCTATGTAATCCATCACCTGGCCTTGCTCTGTTAACAACATAACTTAATGTCATGGCTATGTAATCCATCACCTGGCCTTGCTCTCTTAATAACATAGCTTAATGTCATGGCTATGTAATCCATCATCTGGCCTTACTCTGTTAATAGCATAGAACTTAATGTCGGCTATGTAATCCATCATCTGGCCTTGCTCTGTTAATAACATATAACTTAATGGCATGGCTATGTAATTCATCATCTGGCCTTGCTCTGTTAATAGCATAGAACTTAATGTCATGGCTATGTAATCCATCACCTAGCCTTGCTCTGTTAATAACATAGAACTTATTGCCATGGCTATGTAATCCATCATCTGGCCTTGCTCTGTCAATAGCATAGAACTTAATGTCATGACTATGTAATTCGTCACCTGGCCTTGCTCTGTTAATAACATATAACTTAATGTCATGGCTATGTAATCTAGCATCTGACCTTGCTCTGTTAATAGCATAGAACTTAATGTTGGCTTTGTAATCCATCATCTGGCCTTGCTCTGTTAATAGCATAGAACTTAATGTTGGCTTTGTAATCCATCATCTGGCCTTGCTCTGTTAATAGCATAGAACTTAATGTCATGGCTATGTAATCCATCATCTGGCCTCGCTTTGTTAATAACATAGATGATTTTTGGTGCTTAATGCCACTTTCAACAATATTTCAGCAATATCACGGCGACCAGTTTTAGTGGTGGAGGAAGCCGGGGAGAACCATCGACCATGGGCAAGCAACTGGTAAACTTTATCACTTGCGGTTGCATAGAACTTGATGTCATGGCTATGTAATCCATCGTCTGGCCTTACTCTGTTAATAGCATAGAACTTGATGTCATGGCTATGTAATCCATTATCTGGCCTTGCTCTGTTAATAGTATATAACTTAATGTCATGGCTATGTAATCCATCATCTAGCCTTGCTCTGTTAATAGCATAGAACTTGATGTCATGGCTATGTAATCCAGCATTTGGCCTTGCTCTGATAATAGCATAGAACTTAATATCGAGGCTATGTAATCCATCACCTGGCCTTGCTCTGTTAATAACATAGATTATTTTTATTTGATTTTTGGTGCTTAACGCCACTTTCAACAATATTTCAGCTATATCATGGCGACCAGTTTTAGTGGTGGAGGAAGCCGGAGAGAACCACCGACCATGGGCAAGCAGCTGGTAAACTTTACCACTTGTGGTTGCATAGAACTTGATGTCATGGCTATGTAATCCATCATCTGGCCTAGCTCTGTTAATAGCATAGAACTTGATGTCATGTCTATGTAATCCATCATCTGGCCTTGCTCTGTTAATAGCATAGAACTTGATGTCATGGCTATGTAATCCATCATCTGGCCTAGACCGAATAATCTGTCTCTAGTGTGTCTATATATATCATTATATATTTTCTTTTTATTATTTGGACATTTTTTTTTTTTTGACACAGAAAAATGTCCAAATAATAAAGAAAATATATAATGACAAATATAGATGCACAAGAGACAGATTATTCGGTCTACATCTGGCCTTGCTCTGTTAATAGCATAGAACTTAATGTCATGGCTATGTAATACATCGTCTGTCCTTGCTCTGTTGAAAAAGGTAATTGGTGTAACTAAGCTTGCTGGTCTTAAAGTATGGTAGATCATGGGTTCAATCCTCAGTCAAGTCGAACCTAAAGTATGGTAGATCATGGGTTCAATCCTCAGTCAAGTCGAACCTAAAGTATGGTAGATCATGGGTTCAATCCTCAGTCAAGTCGAACCTAAAAATTTGTATTGGTATTTGCAGCTGCTTTGTTAATCATACAGCATTAAGGAGTAAGATCAAATAGAGGTTGGCCCTTACCTTCAGAACAGTATCTCTTGTATTATTATTTCCATTAAATATATTTTTGTCTGTAACCTTTCATAGTTAAGTACTTTTACATACAACAGTATCTTTTTTTTAGTTTATTCCAATATTGAATACATTTTATCTGTGCATATTTATATTGTACATGTACGTCCTTAAAGGGATAAATGTTCTTAACTCTAATTTGGGGAGTTCTGCTTCCTTAACTGCGAGAAATCAACATACCTAAATATAAAATTGACTTTGGATGTGTTGTATTCTGATTCTGGTGAAGATTCAAAATAGAAAGACGGGACTTGAAGATGGAGATAATACTGGTAATAGTTGGTCATAACCGTCATTGTGATCAGTTTCGCAAACGTTTGGGTTTTGTTTCTGCTAGATTACCTACTTGTATCCATGTCAAATTCCATTTTAAAGAATTGCAACTTTTCATTGAAGTGCCTGGAAATAAGCGGTCATGTAATTTGTGTTGGAGGTATCAATTTTGATTTTTCTACGATTTTACTAGTGAATGTGGTATTTTTATGCTTTTCATTTTATTACACAATATAAAAAAAGGACAAAAGAAACTTGGAAGGGATAACGGAACCAGTTACTTTTACTGTCGAACCAACGAAACTTGGAAGGGATAACGGAACCAGTTACTTTTACTGTCGAACCAAAACTATAATATTGGTATTTGCTGCTTTCCCTCTAAACACCGCATCTTCAAGGAGTAAGCAAACACTGGTGGGTTCGGAATAATGTGCCCGAGTGGTGTGACATGTCGTGTCAATCTTGTAATGATACATGTCCATTTTTGTAGAAATGGAGATATCAGAGGTCAAAGTTTGGGAAGTTGAATAAAAACATTGGAGATATAACATTATAACACTTCTCAGATTGTCTTAAACCAGTATATTTCGTTATATGGCTTATATAGGGAGATACACCATTGACAATTAAAGACACTGATACTCATAAGTCATAGTGTCCAAGAAATGGACATGTATCATTATAAGATTGACACGACGTTGTCTACTCGCGTACTGTGGCTTCAGTGAGTTAGCACTATAAAACCGTGTTAGTCTAGATCAAATCGGGCGTTAGAACATGATCATGAGTAGCTATATTTTTTAGTGCGCTATGCAAATGAAAGGATTGTACGCTATTTAGTGATTTGTTTTAAAAAGAAAATTGAAGGTGAACGTTTTACGTGACAGACATAATTCAGAAAATTAACGTAAGACAAAGCCAAAGGTACATTCAAGAATGAACAATCCAGAGGAATAGGAAACTAAAAAGATGAGCCACACCAAAAACCCGGATGTGAACCACGACTCATTGTCATGCGATTGCAGTTTAAATTTTAGCTGATTTTTAACTTGAAATGAAGTAGTACATGTAGTATACATTAACATTAGAGTGTTCAGATATAAATGTTAGCGGTCTTCTGTTTATAGAAAGGGCGGATATGGTGCTATTGACAGACAGATGGGCCTGTAAAATGGTTCAGGTTGCGTCTCATTGTTGAATATGTCTACTAGTTATACGAGCTTTTTAGACTGACGACATATATTATGATTCGGGGCAAACCTGAAAAATATTTCAGAAGATAAATTTGCAGATAATTTGAGTTATATTCACAAAAGGTAAATGCAAATATGTTTGGTTCAGATGAAACGGTCTTTCTGTATCTACAATAGTCTGATTTTATAACAAAGACTGATCATTCATACACATATTACAACGTTAATATCCTACTAAGATGAGACATGTTATATGCAGGGGCGGATTCAAGACCCCCCCCCTCCCCCCTGAAATTGGAAAAAAAATGATTTTTTTTCACACGAAATACCCCAAAAATTTTCGCACCTCCCTCCGCTCGGCGCGATTTTTTTTAAGTGCGCCCCCCTAACTTGAAATCCTGGATCCGCCCCTGATAAGATGCATAAAAACTAGACAGGTCTAACACAAAATTATACCCCGATTCCAGATTACCTTATTGGAAAACATTTTCCTGTAAATAAGCTGTCCAGAAACAAAACCTGACAGAGACAAAACAAAATAACAAATCAAAAGCTTGCATTCTATGATCGTCAAATGGGAGTAAGTGAGATCATGTGTTAGGAAAAGGCTGCCTCTCCAGATCCACCAAGTCATAATTACAATGTGGGTGAAATAAGAATATTGGATTATGACGAGGCATGAAAACATATCATGAATATAGGAAAATAAGCTCTTAAAGTGGCATTGTGGCATAATGGAATAAAATATAAAGATTATGTAGCAAATCGAAACCATTTCAAGGAGTTTAGTTTGTATAAATCACTATAGATCTATGACCTTTTATTCGGTGGTGACCGTGAACCTTCAGTTCAAACAATTGCGCTGTTTGTTTCAGTTTTCATTGCTAGCACGTATATCCTTCATTCTAATCACCGATGCATAGTCAAATTACAAGATGTTATCGATGTAAAATTCAAAAGGGAAAGTTCATCAGATCTACCAATTATTTACTACTTTTCAGTTTGAAGATACCAAAGGGGTGATCAGAATCCGTAAATCTAAGATACCAAAGGGGTGATCAGAATCCGTAAATCTAAGATACCAAAGGGGTGATCAGAATCCGTAAATAGAAGAGGGACAGACAACACACTGGCCAAAAGATACCAGAGGGGTAATCAGAATCTGTAAATAGAAGAGGAACAGACAACACACTGGCCAAAAGATACCAGAGGGGTAATCAGAATCTGTAAATAGAAGAGGAACAGACAACACATTGACCAAAAGATACCAGAGGGGTAATCAGAATCTGTAAATAGAAGAGGAACAGACAACACAATGACCAAAAGATACCAGAGGGGTAATCAGAATCTGTAAATAGAAGAGGAACAGACAACACACTGGCCAAAAGGACAAACAACGATCTACAAAACATACATATAAAACAAAAGATCGAGTAACATGAACATCACTAAAAACTAGGGGTGAACTCGGGTGCAAGATGCAGGATGTGATCGATGTCAAATTTAAAGGGGAAAGTTCATCAGGTTTGGCAGTAATTGGGTACTTTTCAGGTACTATAATTTTGTCCACAACATAAAATTAATATTAAAATAAATATAAACTGGTGATAAAATTATACGTTTGATATTAATGAGTTAATTAATTATCCCAATCTCAGTTATTCAAAATAAACACGACAAATGAATAGGGGAAATTTTATATATGGACAAAAGGTCTATTTTAAACTGATAAACAGAAACTTTAAATGTCTGAATTAAAAATAATTTTTTAGATAAAACACATTTAGATTTGAGATACAAGAATAACAGTAAAACTATAATGGTTAAATTAATTACCCGGATGCTTAAGAAAATTGATGTTAACCTTTAGAAAATAAGGAACCTTTACGAACTGCAAAAGTACATAACTGAAATCGTGGGAGATACAATTCGGCCCTTATTTATTATTTACAATAGAGATATCCGCTTGCATGACAGTTGATTTTTGATAAGGAATCCTATAATATGATATAAATACAAGATGGTAGTTCATTTTGTTACTCTATAGTTTTCATTCTTCATCATTTTAACATATCTTTAAGTAGATCCTGGTGAGTTTTAAATATATATTAAGTGTTAAATTGTATTCTATGTTCATTACAAATATATTTTTTCAATATCTCAAATTCAAATGTGCACAGTGGGAGAGGGGAGGGGGGTAGATTATCTTTTTTTTTTTTTTTTTTTTTTTTTTTTTTTTTTTTTTTTTTTTATAAATCCCATATTAATTAAAGAAACCATATTTTGCAATAATGATATACGTCACTAATAAACCTATATGACTATTGTGTAACTAAGAAACAATTTCATTGGCGTGAAATGTCTTTTTGTGTATATCCAGTTCAAATAATTATCGTCTAGTTTTTATTATTAATAAATGGCCTATCATATCTTTATTGTTTTCGGTTGTCTGCCATCTAATATGTACACCCTTTATAATTTGCCCTCAGATATGTTGAACCCTTTCTATTAACCATCAGATATGTTGAACCCCTTATGATTCGCCCTAAGATATGTTGTACCCTTTATTATTCTCGCTCAGATATGTTGTATCCTGTATTATTGGCGCTCATATATGTTGAGTCCTTTATTATTCGCCCTAAGATATGTTGAACACTTTATTATTCTCCCTTTGATATGCTGAACCCTTTATTATTCTCTCTCAGATATGTTGAACCCTTTATTATTCGCCCTCTGATATGCTGAACCCTTTATTATTCACCCTCGGTTGAACGTTTTATTATTCGCCCTCAGATATGTTGAACCCGTTATTATTCGCTCTCAGATATGTTGAACCGTTTATTATTCGCCCTCAGATATGTTGAACGTTTTATTATTCGCCTTCAGATATGTTGAACCGTTTATTATTCGCTCTCAGATATGTTGAACCGTTTATTATTCGCCCTCAGATATGTTGAACCCGATATTCTGATGAGCGTTCGATTCGCTGTGACATAGACACTCTAAACTGGATTTTATTTCCTCTGACATATACACTGATCAGGGTTCTCTTCCTATTGGAATGCACACGTTTATCAGAGTTCGATTCCCTGTGGCATCGACACTCTTATGAGGGTTCAAATCAATGTGACAGAGACACTCGAACCAGGGATCTATTCCCTCTGACATAGACACTCTTATCAGGGTTCTATTCCTATTGGCATACACACGTTTATCAGGGTTCGATTCCCTGTGACATAGACACTCTGAACAAGGATATATTCCCTCTGACATAGACACACTTATCAGGATTCCATTCCGTGTGGCATAGACACTATAACCAGGGATATATTCCCTGTGACATAGACACTCTTATCAGGGTTCAATTCCTTGTGACATAGACACTATAACCAAGGATATATTCCCTCTGACATAGACACTCTTATCAGGATTCCATTCCGTGTGGCATAGACACTATAACCAGGGATATATTCCCTGTGACACAGACACTCTTATCAGGGTTCAATTCCTTGTGACATAGACACTATAACCAGGGATATATTCCCTCTGCCATGGACACTCATACCAGGGTTCAATTCCCTGTGACATAGACACTCTAACCATGGATATATTCCCTCTGACATAGACACTCTTATCATGGTTCAATACCCTGTGACATAGACACTCTAACCAGGGATATATTCCCTCTGACATAGACACTCTTATCATGGTTCAATACCCTGTGACATAGACACTCTAACCAGAAATTTATTCCCCCGACATAGACACTCTTATCACGGTTCAATTCCTTGTGACATAGACACTCTTATCAGGGTTCAATTCCCTGTGACATAGACACTCTTACCAAGGATATATTCCGTCTGACATAGACACTCTTATCAGGATTCCATACCGTGTGGCATAGACACTCTAACCAGGGATATATTCCTTGTGACATAGACACTCTTATCAGGATTCAATTCCCTGTTACATAGACACTATAACCAGAGATATATTCCCTCTGACATAGACACTCATATCAGGGTTAAATTTTCTGTGACATAGACACTCTAACCAGGGATATATTCCCTCTGACATAAACACTCTTAGACACTCTAACTAGGGATTTATTCCCCCTGACATAGACTCTCTTATCACGGTTCAATTCCTTGTGACATAGACACTCTTATCAGGGTGCAATTCCCTGTGACATAGACACTCTAAATAAGGATCTATTCCCTCTGACATAGACACTCTAACCAGGGGAATATTCCCACTGATATAGACACTCTTATTAGGGTTCAATTCCCTGTGACATAGACACTCTTATCAGGGTTCAATTCCCTGTGACATAGACTCTTATCGGGGTTCAATTCCCTGTGACATAGACACTCTTATCAGGGATATATTACCTCTGACACAGACACTCTTATCAGGGTTTAATTCCCTCTGATATAAACACTCTTATCAGGGTTCAATTCCCTGTGAAATAGACACTCTTATCAGGGTTCAATTCCCTGTGACAGACACTAACCAGGGATATATTCCCTCTGACACGGACACTCTTATCAGGGTTCAATTCCCTCTGACATAGACACTCTTATCAGGGTTTAATTCCCTGTGACATAGACACTCACACCAAGGATTTATTCCCTCTGACAACGACACTCTTATCAGGGTTCAATTACCGTAACTCTGACATAAACACACTGATCAGGGATTTATCCCTATTTGTATACACTCGCCTATCAGGGGTCTATTCCTATTGGTATACACTCGCCTATCAGGGGTCTATTCCTATTGGTATGCACTCGCCTATAAGTGGTCTATTACTATTGGTATGCACTAGCCTATCAGAGGTCTATTTCTACTGATATACACTCGCCTATCAGCGGTCTATTCCTATTGGCATACATTTGCCTATCAGGGGTCTATTTCTATTGGTATACACTCGCCTATCAGGGGTCTATTTCTATTGGTATCCACTCGCCTATCAGGTGTCTGGTCCTATTAGTATATACTCGCCTATCAGGGATCTATTCCTATTGGCATACACTCGCCTATCAGGGGTCTATTTGTATTGGTATACACTCGCCTACCCGGGGTCTATATCTGTTGGTATACACTCGCCTATCTGGGGTCTATTCCTATTGGCATACACTCGCCTATCAGGGGTCTATTTCTATTGGCATACACTCGCCTATCAGGTGTTTATTCCTATTGGTATACACTCGCCTATCGCGGGTCTATTGCTATTTGTATGCACTCTCCTATCTTGGGTTTATTCCTACTGGTATACACTCGCCTATCAGGGGTCTATTGCTATTGGTATGCACTCGCCTATCAGGAGTCTATTCCTATTGGTATACACTCGCCTATCAGGAATATAATCCTGTTGGTATATTCAAGCCTATCAGGGGTCTATTTCTATTGGTATACAATCGTCTATCAAGGGTCTATTTCTATTGGTATACACTCGCCTATCAGGGGTTATTCTTATTGGTACACACTCGCCTATCAGGGGTCTTTTCCTATTAGTATACACTCGTCTATCAGGGGTCTATTCCTGTTGGTATACACTCGCCTATCATGAGTCTATTCCTATTGGCATACACTCGCCTATCAGGGGTCTATTCCTATTGACATACACTCGTCTATCAGTGGTCTATATCTATTGGTATACACAGGCCTATCAGGGGTCTATTTCTATTGGTATGCACTCGCCTATCAGGGATCTACTCTTATTGGCATACACCAGCCTATCAGGGGTCTATTGCTATTGGTATACACTCGCCTATCAGGGGTCTATATCTGTTGGCATACGCTCGCCTATCAGGGGTCTATTCCTATTGGCATACACTCGCCTATTAGGGGTCTATTCATATTGGTATACACTCACCTATCAGGGGACTATTTCTATAGGTATACACTCGCCTATCAGGGGTCTATTCCTATTGGTATAAACTAGCCTATCAGGGGTCTATTTCTTTTGGCATACACTCGGCTATCGGGGGTCTATATCTGTTGGCATACGCTCGCCTATCAGGGGTCTATTCCTATTGACATACACTCGCCTATTAGGGGTCTATTCATATTGGTATACACTCACCTATCAGGGGACTATTTCTATTTGTGTACACTCGTCTATCAGGTGTCTGGTCCTATTGGTATATACTCGCCTATCAGGGATCTATTCCTATTGGCATACACTCGCCTACCAGGGGTCTATTTCTATTGGTATACACTCGCCTATCCGGGATCTATATCTATTTGTATACACTCGCCTATCTGGGGTCTATTCCTATTGGCATACACTCGCCTATCAGGGGTCTATTTCTATTTGGTATACACTCGCCTATCAGGTGTTTATTCCTATTAGTATATACTCGCCTATCGCGGGTCTATTGCTATTTGTATGCACTCTCCTATCTTGGGTTTATTCCTATTGGTATACACTCGCCTATCAGGGGTCTATTGCTATTAGTATACACTCTCCTATCAGGAATCTATTCCTATTGGTATACACTCGCCTATCAGGAGTCTATTCCTGTTGGTATATACACGCCTATCAGGGGTCTATTTCTATTGGTATTCACTCGTCTATCAAGGGTTTATTTCTATTGGTATACACTCGCCTATCAGGGGTCTATTCCTATTGGCATACACTCGCCTATCAGGGGTCTATTTCTATAGGTATACACTCGCCTATCAGGGGTCTATTCCTATTGGTATACACTCGCCTATCAGGGGTCTATCTCTTTTGATATACACTAGGCTATCGGGGGTCTATATTTGTTGGCATACGCTCGCCTATCAGGGGTCTATTCCTATTGGTATACACTCGCCTATCAGAGGTTATTCCTATTGGTATGCACTCGCCTATCAGGGGTCTTTTCCTATTAGTATACACTCGTCTATCAGGGGTCTATTCCTATTGGTATACACTCGCCTATCATGGGTCTATTCCTATTGGCATAGACTCGCCTATCAGGGGTCTATTCCTATTGGCATACACTCGCCTATCAGGGGTCTATTTCTATAGGCATACACTCGCCTATCAGGGGTCTATTTCTATTGGTATACACTCGCCTATCAGGGGTCTACTTCTTTTGGTATACACTCGCCTATCGGGGGTCTATATCTGTTGGCATACACTCGCCTTTCAGGGGACTATTGCTATTGGCATACACTCGGCTATCAAGGGTATATTCATATTGGTATGCACTCGCCTATCAGGGGACTATTTCTATTGGTATACACTCGTCTATCAGGTGTCTGGTCCTATTGGTATACACTCGCCTATCAGGGATCTATTCCTATTGGCATACACTCGCCTATCAGGGGTCTATTTCTATTGGTATACACTCGCCTATACGGGGTCTATATCTGTTGGTATACACTCGCCTATCTGGGGTCTATTCCTATTGGTATACACTCGCCTATCAGGGGTCTATTTCTATTGGTATACACTCGCCTATCAGGGGTCTATTCCTATTTGTATACACTCGCCTATCAGGGGTCTATTCCTATTGATATACACTCGCCTATCGGGTGTCTATTGCTATTGGTATACACTCGCCTATCAGTGGTCTATTTATATTGGTATACACTCGCCTATCAGGGATATATTCCTATTGGTATACACTCGCCTATCAGGGGTCTATTCCTATTGGTATACACTCGCCTGTCAGTGGTCTATTGTTATTGGTATGCACTCGCCTATAAGGGGTCTATTCCTATTGGTATACACTCGCTTATCAGGGGTCTATTTCTATTGGTATACACTCGCCTATCAGGGGTCTATTCCTTTTGGCATACACTCGCCTATCGGGGGTCTATTTCTATAGGCATACACTCGCCTATCAGGGGTCTATTTCTATTGGTATACACTCGCCTATCAGGGATCTATTCCTATTGCTATAGACTTGCCTATCAGGTGTTTATTCCTATTGGTATACACTCGCCTATCGCGGGTCTATTGCTATTTGTATACACTCTCCTATCTGGGGTTTATTCCTATTGGTATACACTCGCCTATCAGGGGTCTATTGCTATTGGTATGCACTCGCCTATCAGGAGTCTATTCCTATTGGTTTACACTCGCCTATCAGGAGTCTATTCCTGTTGGTATACACTCGCCTATCAGGGGTTATTCCTATTGGTATACACTCGCCTATCAGGGGTCGTTTCCTATTGGTATACACTCGCCTATCATGGGTCTATTCCTATTGGCATACACCCGCCTATCAGGGGTCTATTCCTATTGGCATACACTCGCCTATCAGGGGTCTATTCCTATTGGCATACACTCGCCTATCAGGGGTCTATTTCTATTGGTATACACTCGCCTATCAGGGGTCTATTGCTATTGGTATACACTCGCCTATGAGGGATCTATTTCTATTGGTATACACTCGCCTATCAGGGATCTATTCCTATTGGTATACACTCGCCTATCAGGGGTCTATTCCTATTTGTATACACTCGCATATCAGGGGTCTATTCCTATTGATATACACTCGCCTATCGGGTGTCTATTGCTATTGGTATACACTCGCCTATCAGTGGTCTATTTATATTGGTATACACTCGCCTATCAGGGATATATTCCTATTGGTATACACTCGCCTATCAGGGGTCTATTCCTATTGGTATACACTCGCCTATCAGTGGTCTATTGCTATTGGTATGCACTCGCCTATAGCTATCAGGGGTCTGTTGCTATTGGTATACACTCGCCTATCAGGAGTCTATTCCTGTTGGTATATACACGCCTATCAGGGGTCTATATCTATGGGTATACACTCGTCTATCAAGGGTATATTTCTATTGGTATGCACTCGCCTATAAGGGATTATTTCTATTGGTATACACTCGCCTATCAGGGGTATTTTCCTATTGGCACACACTCGCCTATCAGGGGTCTATTCCTATTGGTATACACTCGCCTATCATGGGTCTATTCCTATTGGCATACACTCGTCTATCAGGGGTCTATTTCTATTGGTATGCACTCGCCTATCAGGGGTCTATTGCTATTGGCATACACTCGCCTATCAGGGATCTATTTCTATTGGTATACACACGCCTATCCGGGGTCTATTCTTATTGGTATACACTCGCCTATCAGATGTCTATTGCTATTGGTATACACTCGGCTATCGTGTCTATTTCTATTGGCATACACTCGCCTATCAGGGGTCTATTCCTATTGGCATACACTCGCCTATTAGGGGTCTATTTCTATTGGTATACACTCGCCTATAAGGGATCTATTCCTATTGGTATACATTTGCCTATCAGGGGTCTATTCCTATTGGCATACACTCGCCTATCAGGGGTCTATTCCTATTGATATACCCTCGCCTATCGGGTGTCTATTGCTATTGGTATACACTCGCCTATCGGTGGTCTATTTATATTGGTATACACTCGCCTATCAGGGATATATTCCTATTGGTATACACTCTCCTATCAGGGGTCTATTCCTATTGGTATACACTCGCCTATCAGTGGTCTATTGCTATTGGTATACACTCGCCTATCAGGGGTATATTCCTATTGGTATACACTCGCCTATCAGGGGTCTATTTCTATTGGCATACACTCGCCTATCAGGGTTCGATTCACGCCAAGTGAGCAATTATTCAGCTATATTATACTAGACAAACTCGCTTAGTTTGATTTCCATAGTGCTAGTTCAGTGAAACAACAGTATATGTGTAGACATGTTGCTCAGCCCAGATACATTATCCTTATTTAGATACGACCAGTCTTTGCATATTTTCCGTTATGTTGCGTGCTGATCGGAGAAGCAGCAAATACCAATCTTAAAGTCAGTGGTTTTACCAGACTGGGTCTCGAAGACACCCCATAGTGTACGAAATCAAGCGACCTGTTGTGAAATGGTTCAACGAATTTCACATATTAATAGAGAATTATGATTTTTTTACAGTGTGTATATTAAGGCCAGAAAAAGTAACTTTTTATGAGATGATGATTATGCATATTTAGTTACTACATGAACACGACGAGCAGGTATTTAGGGTGTTATATAAAAAAAAACAATATGCCCTTGTAAACATGTTGCCTCGACTGGACACATCATCAACACTCCGAGCCAGCCGGTATTCAAATTTGTTTTTACTGTGTTGAGGAGAATAAAGTAATATATATATATTATTCGACCGGAATCGAAAACATCAGGTTAGCTTCCACATCCGTGTCGAGTGTACCATTCGCTACATTCCATAAGCTTAGCTTCCATATCCGTGTTGAATGTGCCATTTATTACATCACCTAAGCATAGCTGCTACACCCGTGTCGAGTGTGCCATACATTACATCACATAAGCGTACCTTCCACATTCGTGTCGAGTGTGCCATACATTACATCACATAAGCGTACCTTCCACATTCGTGTCGAGTGTGCCATGCATTACATCACCTAAGCTTTGCTTCCACATCCGTGTCATGTGTGCCATTCATTACATCACCTAAGCTTAGCGTCCACACCGGTGTCGCGTGTGCTATTCATTACATCACCTAAGCGGCTTCGCTTCCACATCCATGTCACGTGTGCTATTCATTACATCAACTAAGCGGCTTCAATTCGCTTCCAAGTCCGTGTCGTGCGTACTATTCATTACTTAAGTAGTTTCTGTTATATTTGATTCGTGTGATTCAAAAAGATGCTACATTTCATATTCTACCGATTAACCTCTTATTGTTTTCGAGATATATCGATCAATTGAAGACATTTTTGATATACTAAAACGTTCTCAGGAATACCATGAAATTACTGTGCCCGGTAGTGTTGGTTGTTGATTTACCTCGCCCGATACACAATGCAGTTTGGCAGAGGCATGTGGAAGGTCGTTTACTTTCCCATGGTGCTCCGAATTCTTCGATTAAATATTCAAAGTGCTGTTAAACAACCCTAATCAATATGTGTACAACTGTATCCATCATGTTTAAGAAGCTTAAGGATATGTGTATATTTTGTATGTTTTACTTCTAATGTGGACATAATTCTTGTTCTTCAGATACCTCAAGACAGATTTGAACCAATATAATATCAAACTACGAAGTCGACTCAACTTTTAGCTACTAGTATTTGTAATGCTGAGAGCAATAATGCATTGGAAGTTGACCTTTATGTTGAATATAGTTTGTATATACTGGTTCACGTATGCAATTTTAAGCATGAAAATGCAGATTGATGAAAGCAGAACAAGAGCAGAAAAATACAAAAATCAATTAACAATCCTTGGAGGGAATGTTAAAGACATAACTAATGGAATTATTAAACGTAAAGTTTTAACACGAACAATGTACCCTATAGTTCTAGCAAAACCTTATAAGATCAATAATGAAGGCATATGTAGAAACGTCACCAAACTGTCGTGCATCGTCATAGTTCACACGTCACCCCGCCATTTTAACCGAAGAAATATCATGCGAGAAACATGGCTGAATTCGTCATACTACAATCCCGAGAGCATACGAGTAGTATTTCTTCTAGGAGAAGTATCAGATATCTCGTTACAGATGAAAATTGAACGCGAAAATTCTGTATTTAAGGATATTGTGCAAGGACATTTTATTGACTCGTATCATAATCTTACTAACAAAGGTGTCATGGGTCTAAAATGGATTACCGAATATTGTCAAAATGCTGAGTTCATTGTGAAAACAGATGATGACGTTTTCTTAAATTTTTTCAAAGTATTTAGTGAAATGTCACAAATTAAAAATAAGAATAAATATATAGCTTGTAATGTAATCGATGCAGGAACGAACTATATTCAACGAGAAACATACGGCAAATGGTACGTACACAAAGATGAGTTTAAAAGGAGGGTTTATTATCCCTATACCTCATGTAGTGGACTGGTCGTTTTTATATCCAGGGATCTGGTACCATTACTGTATAAAGCTGCGTTTATGTCTCCATTTTTCTGGGTCGATGATTTTTATCTTTTTGGTATTCTACCAGCTAAAATAAATGGCGTAATACACCAAAAAATAAACATGAATATAACTCTGAATCATACACAAGGTTTGCAATGTTACGAAAGGTTTGGAACACAATGCCCTTTTGTTGTTTCTGTGATCATACCCGAGAAGGACAATGTGACTTTCAGAACTTGGGAAGCAATACTGAGAACTAGGAAGTAATATGACGTCAACGTCGATCATGAGAGATTATAATATGAAAGAACATATTCTGATGTGTTGTGTTCATCATGACCGTGAACATATTCTGGTGCGCCATGTTCATCATGACCGTGAACATTTTCTGGTGTGTTTTGTTCATCATGACCGTGAACATATTGTGGTGTGTTGTGCTCATCATGATCGTGAACATATTCTGGTGTGTTGTGTTCATCATGAGCGTGAACATATTCTGGTGTGTCGTGTTCATTATGACCGTGAACATATTCTGGTGTGTTGTAATAAACGATGGGTTTTCATAAAGTAATGCGTTGACTACTATTATACCTATTTTGTCCCAGTATTGTTAAAAATGCTGTTATAGTGACAACCGGAACCTTTTAACCGTAATGGAAGCGGGAGGTTTGGCGCCGTAAAAACTGACTGAACCCATCATTTCTTTGGAAATGCTGTACCAAGTCAGGGTCATTGCGGTTTTCCCAGTTTTCCGGTTGTTGACTGATTTTGTCTGTTTGTTGACTTATGCGTTTTGCCTTTCCTTTTGGAAGATTGCTCGATGTTCGGTAATTTTATTATTACCCTTATTGTGTTCATCATGAACGAGAACATGTTACTGAACATGTTCTGGTATGTTGTGTTCATCGTGACCGATAACATATTCTGGTGTGTTGTGTTCATCATGAGCATGAACATATTCTGGTGTGTTGTGTTCATCATGACCGTGAACATATTCCGGTATGTTGTGTTCATCATGACCGCAAACATATTATGGTGTGTTGTGCTCATCATGACCATGAACATATTCTGGTGTGTTGTGTTCATCATGACCGTAAACTGAGGAATTGAAATAAAATCA
Source organism: Gigantidas platifrons (assembly GCA_002080005.1). Classification (NCBI taxonomy): domain Eukaryota; kingdom Metazoa; phylum Mollusca; class Bivalvia; order Mytilida; family Modiolidae; genus Gigantidas; species Gigantidas platifrons. The sequence continues at coordinate 346,814 of MJUT01028183.1, read as the reverse complement.
TTGTTTCTTAACGTTAGTTTCAGATTTATTTTACACACATTCGGTTTCTTTTCCCTCCTTTTACCACATTCACTACACATACCGGAGTTTTCCTATTATCTGAGTAACACGAAGGGTGCCACACGTGGAGCATGTGCTGTTTAACCTTTCGGAAGAACTGGGTTATGGCTATGTCTATGTATGTCTTTTTCTTTTTTTTACGACGCATTTGTCTTTCATGATTAATTTATCTTATCTGTTTTTATCCTTAGGAATATAACTTAACTAAATTTTGCAATAAAACCACTCTGATTCCAGCAAAAATATCTATGAAACTGGTATCATCAAAATACTCGATTTTTTTTATTGAGAACATATTTATTATGTTTGGTAGACGTGGTTTTTAACATATAATCGGCATTCCTATGTGCACCAAGGGTGCTCTTCTTCTCGCCTACTTATTCCGTTATTCGTACGAGGTATACTTCATTAAGGGGCTTCTCATGAAAAGCGAAAACAACTAGCCCTATTCTTTCATTTCACTTTCCGCAATATTGATGATGTCCCTTCACTTAATAAATCTACGTTTGGTGATTTTGTTGATCGCATGTATCTCATTGAGCTTGAAATAAAGGATACCTCAGATATAGCTAAGTCTGCTTCATACCTTGACCTACACCTCGAAATTGACAGTGAGGTTAGGTCAAGAACGAAACTTTATGACAAAAGGGATTATTTCTATTTTCCCATTATGCACTTTCCATTTATATGTGGCAATATTTCAGCGACTCACGTGGAGTATATATTTCTCCGTTAATACGATATACCCAACCTTGTGGTTCATATCATGATTTCCTTGATAGAGGGTTGCTGCTAACAAGGAAGCTACTGGTCCAAGGCTTCCTAGTGGTTCCTATCATGATTACCTTGATAGAGGGTTGCTGCTAGCAAGAAAGCTACTGATCCAAGGCTTCCTAGTGGTTCCTATCATGATTACCTTGATAGAGGGTTGCTGCTAACAAGGAAGCTACTGATGCAAGGCTTCCTAGCAGTTAAGTGTCGTCATTTGCTAAATCTTTTTTTTCTGTGTAGTGCAATGTAGATCATTGTTAGCCTTTGTTCTTTTTCGTCTGTTGAAGTCATCACGCTTTACGGTCGCCAACATGACTTGGTTAACCGTTACGGAATATTAGTGTCAGAAATGACCACGGATATGATCCACTTGTCGTAATCACAATCCGGTCCTTTCATGATTCATAACTTACCACCGATTTTGTAACAAGAGCAACATGACGGATACTACTGAGTTCCTCCCTGTTTTACAGTCCAGTTCGCGTTGATCAATCTTTTTTCTGAGTAGTGTTATGTAGATCATTGTTTGCCCTTTGTCCTTTTTCTTTTGCTGCAGTCATTACTTCGAAAGTTTAACTGTCGCCACCATGGCTTGATTAACTGCTATATATATAAATCAATTATTCACTTGTAACATTTACTTACGCTATATTGCTTTAAGAAAAGTTTGAAGACATCAAAGGGATAATCAAAAGCAAGAAATGGAAGGATAGACAACACAATGACCTCGAGACAATTTACAAGGACAAACAATGATGCAAAACACTACACAGAAAACGAAATATCGAGCAACACGAACCCCACTTAAAACCTGAGATAAACTCAGGTGCTCCGGAAGGGTAAGAAGTGACTGCTTTACATGTGGCACCCATCGTGTAACTCTTGTTGCAAACCCGATGATTAGAACATTTTGAGGATACCGAAGTGGTAATTAGAAGCCATAAATCGAAGGATCAAAGAATACAGTGGTCTCAAGAAAAATGAAAAGGGCAATGATACGGCGCACTACACAAAATAAAATAAAGATCGAGCATCATGAACTCCACTAAAAACCGAGAGTGAACTCAGGTGCTCCGGAAGTATTGGAAGTTCCTGCTCCCAATGTGGCACCTGTTTTGTTACTCGTGTTACAAACAGGTTGCCATGAACGAGGAAAAGACCGGATTATGATTCCAAACATATTCGTGGTTATATGTGGAATAGATATTCCGTAAAAGTTTACAATTTCATGGTGGCGAACGTAAACTTTCGAATTGATGAATTCAACTTAGCTATTCGGAATCCATTTGTTCAGAAACTTCCTTGTTCGCAGCAACCCTCGATCAAGGAAATCATGATAGAAACAACAACCTCTGGAATATCGAATCAGCTGAGATACTTCATATTTAGGTGCCGCTGGGATGTTGCCTCATATAAATGGAAAGCTCACAATGGAAAAATTGAAATCATCTCTCTTGTAGTAAAGTTTACTGTCAATTTCGAGGTGTATCTTTATGAGCGGTACATTTTACATTATACTCAATATAATTTTTATTACGATGACAATACCATTGATCGGCCACTTCTGTTAATCTTACACATTTAGCCGATACTAATAGTAACATTGCTGATACAATATTGGTTCAGCATTACTAGGAATTCAAAACATTGTCTGCCTTGCAGCGTGTGTTGCAAAAAACAAAACAAAATAAAACAATTAAGCACCCTGTCTCCAAAACAGACTCACATTTTAGTCTTCCCTGTATATGATCACCGTTTTTGTGTGTATTAAGAGAGTTTTACAATATCTATTTTTATTATCTTTCAATAAAATTTCATTCTGCATTGTTTCCCAATATTACAAATTAATAAACAATGAGATTGACATTCCTACGAGCTTTATTTAGTCCCCCTTCAACAGACAATCATCTACGATTTTGTTCATGGAATTTGTTCTAAATATGATTCGGTATTGCTTTTCATATTTCCCTGGATACTTAAGTAATAAGTAAATTGAGCTTAAAACCTAAATTAAGATGCAATACACCTAATATTCTTATCTATTTACCTAAGAAAACAGCCTTACAATAAAGGTCTTCGTTTTCTAAGAATGTGTTACTCAAGGCTGATGGATATTATAAAGTTATTTCTGATACACAATGTACTCATATTAGGTATGATTTGTATTTATTTTATTTATCTGTTGATATACATATTAAGTATGATATTTACTTATTTTTATTTTTTGGTATTCACATTAAGTATGATATTTACTTATTTTTATTTTTGGTATTCACATTAAGTATGATATTTACTTATTTTTATTTTTTGGTATTCACATTAAGTATGATATTTACTTAGTTTTATTTTTGGTATTCACATTAAGAATGATATTTACTTATTTTTATTTTTTGGTATTCACATTAAGTATGATATTTACTTATTTTTATTTTTTTGGTATTCACATTAAGTATGATATTTACTTATTTTTATTTTTTGATATTCACATTAAGTATGATATTTACTTATTTTTATTTTTTGGTATTCACATTAATTATGATATTTTCTTATTTTTACTTTTTGGTATTCACATTAAGAATGATATTTACTTATTTTTATTCTTTTGGTATTCACATTAAGTATGTGATATTTACTTATTTTTATTTTATGGTATTCACATTAAGAATGATATTTACTTATTTTTATTTTTTGGTATTCACATTAAGAATGATATTTACTTATTCTTATTTTTTGGTATTCACACTAAGTATGATATTTACTTATTTTTATTTTTTGGTATTCACATTAAGTATGATATTTTTTATATGTTGATATTCATATTATATAAGTGGTCGTCGTGGCCGTGATCGCATGGTAGTTGGATTTACAACTACCTATGCATTCAGTACCTACAAATGAATCACCACTAATGATGTGAGTTCTATTCGCGATCAGAGAGAGAGGTATGCAGCATTATGTGATAAAGTTTGTCAGTGACCTGCAGCAGTACGGCAGCAATTCCATATTTCGTCATCTGTATGAAAGTGACAATATTCTTTATTTCTCAGAAAACCATAGTTTAAACAGTGGTACAGAGAATTTGTCAATTTAACATAAATAGATATTACATTCACATGACAAGACAAGATGGTTTACAAAATTGAATAATAATAGCACAAATGAAATAACATCATTTCATTTGGATGACAGAGATATGTGGATAACCTGGAGGATTAGCATGATATTGTAGGACACGAATGAATTTGCACAGTTTCGTTGGTTTTGGTTTATTTTTAACTTGAAATAATTTACCAAATTTCCAAGTATTGATTCTGCGTGAAAAATATTCACCCAAGTATAATTTTCTTACATTTTGCTGAAGATTTACATTGAAGAATGTAATTAAATTCATTATCTATCTCTGCATCCGTGCATACATTACACAGTCTATTCCCATGATCAATACCATTCCATGTCCTGTTTCGATTAGTATTCGATGATTACCAGTTCTAAATTTACAAAATGTGACTCTCTTTTTATATGTTAAAGTATCTAGATATGATTCAAATTCAAAATTGTCTTTAAATAATTTATAACATAACCCTTTTGACGAGTTTTCCTTATTTAATCGTCATTCTTGTTGAAACTGGTCGAATAATTGTTGCTTTAGTGTAATATTTAACCATGTACAATTACAATTTCCCTGGTTTTCCCAGATATTACTGAAACCACAATTATCTAAGATGCCCTTTACATTATCAAACCAAGAGGACTGGTATTGATCATGATAATTTTTAGCATACATATATTTATAAAGAATGAGTGATAGTTTGCTATCTTTACCATTTACTAACTTAGGCCAATAATTTACCATACGTAGTTTTCACCAAGCTTAACATATATCATGAAATCAGGGATTTATTATTTTTATAAACTTAAATAAAAATTTAAAAAAGGTCAAACGAGTGATAAAAAAGTTTAAAAAAAAGAGACAAATGTGTAATCAAATAATAAAAAAAGACAAACGTGTGATCAAAAAATAAAAATAGACAAACGTGTGATCAAAAAATAAAAAAAGACAAACGCGTGATCAAAAAATAAAAAAGACAAACGTGTGATCAAAAAATAAAAAAAAGACAGACGTGTGATCAAAAAATAAAAAAGACAAACGTGTGATCAAAAAATAAAAAAGACAAACGTGTGATCAAAAAATAAAAAAGACAGACGTGTGATCAAAAAATATAAAAAGACAAACGCGTGATCAAAAAATAACTAGAGAAAGTTGATCTGGTGATCACAGATACCCCCGCATTCCAAATTATGAAATTTTCATACAGAAACCTTTATAGTCCCTATCTTCTAAGAGAAAAAGGGCCAGAATTCATGAACAGTCAATGTCAATTTCACCATAATCGCATTTAATCTATATTTTATGGTACATCATATTGTGTTAAAGTTTGAACAGATTTGGTTGAGTCGTACCTTAAATACCATCCGGAAACCTAGAAAGTCCCTATTTTCTAAGAGAAAAAGGGTCATAACTTATGAACGGTAAATGTGAAATACACTGTAATCGAACTTAACCTGTATTTAATGGTCCACAGCATTGTGTGACAGTTTGAAAAGATTTGGTTGAGCCATACATTAAATATCATTCGGAAACCTAAAAAGTCCCTATTTTCGCAGAGAAAAAGGGCCATAACTCAGGAACGGTAAATGTGAAATACACCGTAATCGAACTTGACCTGTATTTAGTGGTCCACAGCATTGTGTTAAAGTTTGACAAGATTTGGTTGAGCAGTACTTTAAATATCATTCGGAAACCTAAAAGGTCCCTATTTTCTAAGAGAAAAAGGGACATAACTCAGGAACGGTAAATGTGAAATACACTGTAATCGAACTTAACCTGTATTTAAAGGTCCACAGCATTGTGTGACAGTTTGAAAAGATTTGGTTGAGCCATACATTAAATATCATTCGGAAACCAAAAAAGTCCCTATTTTCGCAGAGAAAAAGGGCCATAACTCAGGAACGGTAAATGTGAAATACACCGTAATCGAACTTGACCTGTATTTAGTGGTCCACAGCATTGTGTTAAAGTTTGAAAAGATTTGGTTGAGCCATACTTTGAATATCATCCGGAAACCTAAAAAGTCCCTATTTTAAAAGAGAAAAGGGGCCATAACTCAGGAACGGTAAATGTGAAATACAAAATGTACACCGTCATCGAACTTAACCTGTATTTAATGGCCCACAGCATTGTTTTAAATTTTGAAAAGATTTGGTTGAGCGGTACTTTAATTATCATCCGGAAACCAAAAGAGTGACGGACGGACGGACGAACGGACATGAGGATCCCTATATACCCCCGACTCTCGTCAATTCAATATAACCCATCTGGACATGTAATCACTGGTGATCTGAATATCGTTCAACATGAGAGTCTCCGAAAGGTGATTTCTCATGGTCCTAAATTCAGAGAACCTCAACACATCAATTGGAAACATAATTTCAAGATAATTATGGATGCTGTTGAAGATTATGCCAGAGGGTGGAAAAAGAGAGAAGTAGACCAAGATCCTGAGCTAGCGTCCTTGTCAGACTGGGTTAGAACAATTAGGTCTCTAGTACAAGGTCGGATTCACAAACTCAAAAATTGTGTTAATAGTCGACCTAAGTCTGTATTTAAAGACCAAGAAGCTGTTAAGTGTCTTTCCCCTCTTCATGACAAATATGTTATCGTTCCTGCGGACAAGGCTTCCAACAACATCGTGTTTGCATGTAAATCATATTACTACGAATGCCTAATCAGGGAATTAGGCATAAATAACAACACCTCTGGTAATACCACATACAAACCAACTTCGTTCGACAAAGATGAAATCCTAGCTAACCACAGATCCTTCATGACCTCTTTAAACATTCCCTCTGGTAAAGAGTCTGAGGGCATACCCTATTTGCATTGGATATCTAAACTCCATTAGACACCATACAAAGAAAGGTACATAGCGGGATCATCAACTTGTTCGACGAAAGAATTGTCTATTCACCTAACAAAGATTCTGTCTGCAGTAAAAGAGAGACAACAGAAATATTGTGATACTGTTTACTCGCGTAGTGGCATAAATCACATGTGGATTTTGAAAAACTCGAAAGATCTTTTGGATAATCTTAAATCAAGATCTTTCTCTCAAGTATCCTCCATCAAAACTTTTGATTTTTCAACTCTATATACCACCCTACCGCATGACAAATTAAAAACCCGCTTAAAAGAAACAATCCACAAAGCTTTCAGTCATAGAAATGATGACTCAAAATTTTTTGTGTTAGGTTACAATTCCACATATTTTTCTAATAAAATTCAAAAAGGTAAAACATGCTACTCCGAGGAACAAGTGATCAGTATGCTGGAATTCCTCATCGATAACATATTTGTCTCCTTTGGCGGGACACTGTTTCAGCAGGTCGTCGGCATACCAATGGGTACGAATTGTTCCCCTCTTCTAGCCGATTTATTTTTATACTCATATGAGTCGGAGTTTCTTCAAAAACTTGTTAAAGATAAGAAGATTCATGAAGCTAGAGCCTTTAATTTCACATACAGGTATATTGATGACGTTTTATCTATCAATAATTCTAGATTTGCAGAATTTCTTCGATTGATATATCCTCCAGAGCTGGAAATTAAAGAGATCACAGATACAACTTCATCAGCATCATTTTTGGACTTATACCTCAAATTTGACGACAGTGGTCAACTCAGTACTAAACTTTATGATAAACGAGACGACTTCAATTTTAAAATCATAAATTTTCCTAATATGTGCAGCAATATAACAGCTTCTCCTGCATATGGTGTTTACATCTCGCAATTGATTCGTTATGCAAGAGCCATTAGCAATTATTCTGATTTCTTGAAGCGTCATCTTTGTCTGAAAAACAGGCTACTGGACCAGGGCTATAAAAATATTCGCCTTATTCGATCTCTTAAAAAGTTTATATTCCGATATCAAGATCTTGTCGAAATATATTCTGTCTCTGCAGATACAATAGTAAAAGATTCATTTTCATATAGTGAAAATGTATAAAGATAAGGATTTGGTATACGCGGTGTACAATGTCAAAAATATTTTTTGTGAATGTGTGACGTAAAAATGCTTTTGACATTTATGGTCGTAAATTAAATACTTCAAAGGACTCATAGTTGATGGTGATGGTTCACGAGATATATTAGATACTGAGTTTGGTACTGTTTGACTGCTATTTTGCCTGGGTTTTTTTCCAGTATTGTTGTAAATGCTGCCTTAGTGACAACGGGAACCTTTGAACCGTAATGGAAGCGAGAGGTTGGCGCCGTAAAATCTGATTCAATCCACCATTTCTTTAGAAATGCCTGTACCAAGTCAGGACCATTGCGGTTTTCCAGTTTCCCGGTTGTTGACGGATTTTGTCTGTTTATTGATTTATGAGTTTTGACTTTCCCTTTGGAAGATTGCTCTGTGTTCGGTAATTTTGTTATTACCCTTAACAAAAAATAAAAAAAGACAAACGTGTGATCAAAAAATAAAATAAGACTAATAGGTTATTACACGAGTCCCTATTGAAGATCTGGGATTTCTTCCACGAGTGTGAGAAATTCCGTCTTTTTACGAGTGGAGCGTAGCGGAACGAGTGGAAAGACGCTGAATTTCTCTCACGAGTGGAAGAAATCCCAGATATTCAATAAGGACGAGTGCAAGTACCTGTTTCTTCCATTTCAACTTAAAAATAAAGCATGTCGATGTCATTCATTCATTCGCATGTCAATGTCATGTTTACTACACACAATATTACAACGCCACGTGCAATGCAGTAAATACACACTTATTTAAAACCGCATTAAATCTATAAGGGGAAATCGGTTAAAATTCAGGTAAAATTGATATTTGAAGCTTTTTTAGACCTACTAAGACGACAATTTATATTACTATTTATTGATTATACTCGGCCAATTTGATTGGCTGACAATGTTATGTAATACAAGGTCACACGCAGCTGTCTTTATGGCTTGTCTTACATAGAAAACGCATCAAAACGGAAGAAAAACGTGTGATCAACAAATATAAAAAGACAAACGTGTGATCAAAAAAAAAAGAAAAAAAAAGACAAAAGTGTGATAAAAAAAAAAGAAAAAAAAAGACAAAGATTCAAGATTCAAGATTTTATTGAATACTCTGGCAGCTTACACTGCTACAAGAGGCAGATATGTACAGTACACATGTATACAATGACGAACACAATATAAGATAATATGAGTATCTAACATAAATCACATTTATATACACAACATAAATAATCAAGTGCACCTAACACAACATAAATAATCGAGTGCGCCTTACCTAAATATAACAGTAACATCCGATCAACACGTGGACTATATATAAACAGTATTGATAAGTTATAATATTTTGAGGAGTAAATAGATAGTTTGGGGTTATAACAAAATTACATGGTAAGGTAAGTTTGGATTACAAATAGTTGGTTAATTTCTTCATGAAAATTGCCAGATTATTCAGTACCTTAACATTGCAGTGGTAAAGTAGACCCTTGAACTTATTTTCTGTGGGATTAGTTCTGTAATAACCTGGTATATAGACATTTCTCAATCTAACAATATCTGTATTTTTACATGTAAATAAATAATGAAATTCATTTCCCAAAGCTCTGTCGTTAGATATGGTGCATAAACGGTCTTCCCGTGGAACATTGTGCCATCTATCAACTTCTATCGGAAATTTTAAATTTGAGCATCTTAATTTGCATATATACAATCGTTTTTCTTTTTTCCAATTTTATTAAATATTTTTCTAAACAAAAATCTGCTTTGAACAAAGAATAAAGTTGACCTCTTGATGAACTATCTATATCACTATGCCATTTTTGTATAAATTGATCACATAATATTTGTTTGACCACAATTTTCACATCATTACTATGCAAAGCACTCTGATTATTCCATACCAAACTTAAGCCAGTTTCATCTAACACTGGTTTTGCAAACAGCAGCCATTTCGAATTGTAGTTTTCAGATGAATACATGCTATATTTCATGTTATATATAATACCAGATAGTTTTGCTTGATTCATTAATAATTTTGTCCAGAAGTTTAATACACGAGTTTTAACCTTTATTGCCAATGAGTATCTACCAGTTTCTCCATATACCATGAAATTTGGAGTACTTGATCTAACAGATAAGATGTTTTTCAAAAAACGTAAATGAACCTTTTCTAAAATATTTATGTTTTCAAAACTCCAGATTTCACAAGCATACAACAATATAGGTTCAATAAGAGAATCAAACAGTTTAAGCTCAAGGTCAATAGGGATACCCATGTTTCTAGTTTTCCGATATAATGCATACACAGCTTTCTGAGCTTGCTCAACTAGTTTCTTTTTCGCCATATTAAATTTACCATTATAAGAAAACAATAAACCAAGGTATAAATAGGATTCAACTATTTCAATATTTGAGTCACATAATAGAAAATTTTGATTAGGTATAAATTTTCTTTGTGAAAACACCATAATTTTTGTCTTAACAACGTTTACAGATAATTTCCACATGTTTCAGTAATCTTCAAAATTTGTTGGACAATTTTGTAGTTCATTGGAGGATTCTGCTAATATAATGGTATCATCTGCATATAGAAGAATAAAAATCAACATATAAACTCTCAAATGTTCTTGGATTTTTTGTGATATTGTGTGGAGACCTGAAATATAGTTAACACTCAAATACTCTTCAAGATCTGATAGCAAAACTGAACACAAGAAAGGGGATAAATTTTCCCCTTTACGGACCCAAGATCACATGAGAAAAACCCAGAAATGTCACTACCTTGTTTCACACATGATTTGATACTATCATACATATTAAAAATAACCTTAAGTATTTTCCCAGTAATTTTGTTTTGTATAAGTTTTTGCCATAACCCCATTCTCCAAACAGTATCAAACGCTGTTTTGAAATCAATAAATGCACAATACAGTCTTTTACCAGAAGAAAAATATAATTATATCAATACATATAAAACAAAAATATTATCTAGTGTTGAAAATCCTTTTCGAAAACATGCCTGTGACTTAGGTACAATTTCTACTAAATCTGAAAATTTTGATAATCTATCATTTATAATAGAAGTGAAAAGTTTTCCAACTGATGGGACAAGGGTTATACCTCGATAATTATCAGGATTAAGAGGGTCCCCTTTATTTTTATAAATCGGCAAAATTATCCCAATCGTCCATCCCTCTGGAATAGATCCTGAATCTAATATTTTATTAAATATTTTTTTTTTATACAAGGGCATAAGTAGATGTACAGTGGATTTCACATACTCGTTTACAATCAGATCATATCCAGGCGCTTTGCTATTTTTCATATTTTTAACAGCTGAAATTATTTCATCTTCAGCTATTTCCCCATTCAAAATATTATTAACAAATTCATCATCACAATCAGGTAATACAAAATCAACATACTCTTCCTCTTCATTATTAGTATTAAGATTTTTAAAATAATCATATAACTCATGTATAGGTATTTCAGATTTATTTTGGACAGATCTATTCATATTATTAAGAATTTTCCATAATTCTTTAGGTTCTGTTTCGGATGTTTTACGAAGATCATTCTCTAGTTTGAACTGATATTCGTGAAAACATTGATTCATCATATATTTGTATTCCTTACTTGCCACTTTCAATGCGTGTCGAGTTTCATCAGTTTTTAGCGAGTTATGTTTTTTTTTCGCCTCATGAAATTTACCTCTCTTTTCATGACACTCATTATTAAACCATGGTTGAAATATTTTTTGTCTTTGCTTTCTGGGACCAGACTTTGTACCAAATGTGTTTTCGGCCGATTCAATTAATAATTTGTTAAAACTTTCAACAAAATCATTCAAATCAGATTGATATGAAGCACTAATTATATCCAGCATATCAAGTTGATTTAACAAGTCATTTGTTACAAGTTTACTTTCCACACTGTCAACAAATTGATTTTTCATTTCAGCCTTCCAGCGAATAGGATAACGTGTCTGTATAGTATTCTCTGGAGCGTCTTTGTTATGCAAATCATCATTTGACAGTATTGAAAGAGTAACATGTAATCTGCAATGTACATCACTGAGTAAAGGGTCAAAATCAATAACCTGAAATTCTGATATAAAGGGAAATAAATCTGGCGATACAATCAGATAGTCAATAAGGCTTGTTCGATTACTCATTACTTTACATGTGCCACCATCAATACCAGTTCTACCATTACAAATAAACAAACTATTATTTTTACAAAAAATCAATAACTTCGTACCGGAAGAATTACATCTACCAGTATCTTCACTGGCTCTTTCTAGTGGAATATTATGTAGTAACAACTTCTGATAATCATATAAATAATCATTGATATCATTCATACCATCAATATGTATAATTTGCACCAGATCATCATTTGGTTTAATATAATCTAAACATGTACCAGTTCTTGCATTAAAATCGCCAATATATACAGCAAACATATTTTCTTCATATAAAGATATAAATTCTCTCTCTAGATTATCAAAAACTTCAGGCGAAAAATATCTGGAATTTTCAGGAGGTATGTAAATACTACCTAGTAAAATATTAGTATTTTCTGAAAGAGAGCTGATCTTTGCCCATAATACATAATCTGATTCGTTATGTAGAAATGTAATGTACCTTTGTAAAACAGATTTATAAATAACAGTAATACCCCCAGATTTTTTGTCAAAATGTTTTCTATATTTTGAAAAATAGCTATAACCATCTGGTAACTTAAGAACATCTAAATCATCTGTTTTTGTTTCCGTACATACAAAGATATCATAAGATTTTATCAAATCATGGAATTCCTGATATAATAATTTGCTTTTTATACCACATACATTAAGACAAGATATTTTTAAACTGTTTAATTTGTCACAATGTTGTTTTTTGATTAAACTGTCCTCTTGTATGCCTGGCCTATCTGTAATATGGAACTTCAGGGGGTGTGATAAAAAAAGAAGAAAAAAGGCAAACGTGTGATCAAAAAATAAAAAAAGACAAACGAGTGATCAAAACCTAAAAAAAAAGACAAATGTGTGATCAAGAAATTAAAAAAAAAGACAAACGTGCGATCAAAAAAGAAGGAAAGACAATTTCTTGAGAAAACAAATAAAGATAAATAAATGTGTCATTAAAAAATGAAAAAAGACAAAGGTGTGATAAAAGAAAAAAAACCGAGTGATCAATAAATAAAAACAGTCAAGCGTTTTATCCAAAAAAAAAAGACAAACGTGTAATCAAAAAATAAAAACAGACAAACGAGTGATGATAAAAAAAAATAATAAAAAAGAGACGTGTGATCAAATAATAAAAAATAAGAAAAATGTGTGTTAGAAAAAATAAAATCATTACAATCGAGTTATCAATAATTAAAAAAGATAAACGTGAGACAACAATTTTTTTTAAAGACAGACGAGTGATCACAAAATAAAAAAAGACAAACATGTGATCAAAAAAGAATAAAAGACAAACATGTGATAAACAAAAATTGACAAACAAGTGATCAAAAAATGAGAAAGGACAAACGTTTAATAGAAATAAAAAAAAAAGACAAACACGTGATCAAAAAATTTAAAAAAGACAAACCCGTAATAAAAAAATAAAAAAGGACAAACCTGTGATAAGAAAAATAATAATAAAAAAGACAAACATCAAAATATTATTTTTAAAAAGACAAACACGTGATAAAAAATAAAGAAATAAAAACGTGTGATCAAGAAATTCAAAAAAAGACAAACGAGTATTATATCAAAAAATTTTAAAAAGACAAATGATTGATCAAAAAATAAAAAAAGACAAACGTGTAATCAAAAAATTAAAAAAGACAAACGAGTGATAAAAAAAATTAAAAAGACAAACGAGTGATCAAAAATTAAAAAAAGACAAACGTTTGATCAAGAAATTCAAAGAGAAGAAAAACGTGTGAACAAAAAATAAGAAAAGACAAAGGTGTAATAAAAAAATTCAAAAAGACAAACACGTGATAAAAAAATTAAGAAAAGAAAACAAGTGATCAAAAATTTAAAAAGACAAAGGAGTGATCAAAAAATAAAACAGACAAACGTGTGATAAAAAAATTGAAAAGACAAACATGCGATTAAAAAATAACAAAAGACAAACGTGTAATAACATTTTTTTAAAGATAAATGCGTGATCAAAAAATAAAAAGAGACAAATACATGATCAAAAAATAAAAAAAGACAAATATATGATAAAAAAAAAAAAAAAAAAAAAACAAGAAAGAACAAAAGCGTAATAAAAACATGTAAAAAACAAACGCTTGATTAAAAAATAAAAAAGACAAACAAGTGATCAAAAAATTAAATGAGTGATCAAAAATTATAAAAGACAAATGCATGATAAAAAAAAATACAAATGCATAATAAAAAAATAAAAACGACAAATGTGTGATTAAAACATAAAAAAAGACAAACGCATGATCAAAATATATTTAAAAAAAGAGACAAACGAGTGATAAAAAATAAAAATAGACAAAAGGAGAGATCAAAATATAAAAAAGACAAATGCGTGACCAAAAAATAAAAAAGACAAACATGTGATCAAAAAATAAAAAAAGACAAACGAGTGATCAAGAAATAAAAAAAAGACAAACGCATGATCAAAAAATTTAATAAAACAAAGACAAACGAGTGATAAAAAGAAAAAAAAAAGACAAACACATGATAAAAAAATATAAAAAAAAAGACAAACGAGTTATAAAAATTAAAAAGACAAAACAAGTGATAAAAAATAAGAAAAAGATAAATGCGTGATCAATAAATAACAAAAGACAAACATGTGATCAAAAAATAAAAAAGACAAACAAGTGATAACAAAAATAAAAGAGACAAATGCGTGATCAAAAAATAAAAAAGACAAACATGTGATCAAAAAATAAAAAAGACAAACATGTGATCAAATAATAAAAAAAGACTAAACGTGTGATAAAAAAGAAAAGACAAATATATGATCAAACAATTAAAAAAGACAAATGCGTGATCAAAAGATAAGAAATTAGAAATGCGTAATAAAACATTTTTAAAAAGACAAACGCTTGATTAACAAATAAAAAAAAGACAAACAAGTGATCAAAAATTAAACGAGTGATCAACAATTTAAAAAGACTAATGCGTAATCAAAAAATGAAGAAAAGACAAATGTGTAATAAAAAAATTACAACGACAAATGCGTGATCAAAGAATAAAAAAGACAAACATGTGATCACAAAATGAAAAAAGACAAATGAGTGATCAAAAAATTAAAAAAGGACAAACGTTGGATCAAACAATTTAAAAAAAAGACAAACGCATGATCAAAAAATAAAAAAGATTAAATGAGTGATCAAAAAATAAAAAGACAAACGCGTGATCAAGATCGACGTTGACGTGATATTACTTCCTGGATCTCAGTATTGCCTCCCACAATTTGAAAATCGCATTGTCATTATCGGGTATGATCGCAGAAATAACAAAAGGGCATTGTGTTCCAAACCTTTCGTAACATTCCAAACCTTGTGTATAATCCATAGTTATATTCATTTCTATTGTTTGGTGTATTACGCCATTTATTTTAGCTGGTAGAATACCAAAAAGATAATAATCATCGACCCAGAAAAATGGAGATATAAACGCAGCTTTATACAGTAATGGTACCAGATCCCTGGATATAAAAACGACCAGTCCACTACATGAATTATAGGGATAATATGTCATCCGTTTAAACTCATCTTTATGTACATACCAACCATCATATATTTCTCGTTGAATACCGCTCGTTCCTGCATCGATTCTATTACAAACTAAATATCTCTTTCTATTTTTAATTTGCGACATTTCACTAAATACTTTGAAAAAATTTAAGAAAAAGTCATCATCTGTTTTCACAATGAACTCAGCATTTTGACAATATTCGGTAATCCATTTTAGACCCATGACACCTTTGTTAGTAAGATTATGATACGAGTCAATAAAATGTCCTTGCACAATATCCTTAAATACAGAATTTTCGTGTTCAATTTTCATCTGTAACGAGATATCTGATACTTCTCCTAGAAGAAATACTATTCGTATGCTCTCTGGATTGTAGTATGACGAATTCAGCCATGTTTCTCGCATGATATTTCTTCGGTTAAAATGGCGGGGTGACGTGTGAACTATGACGATGCACGACAGTTTGGTGACGTTTCTACATATGCCTTCATTATTGATCTTATAAGGTTTTGTTAGAACTATAGGGTACATTGTTCGTGTTAAAACTTTACGCTTAGTATATCCATTAGTTACGTCTTTAACATTCTTTCCCAGGATTGTTAATTGATTTTTGTATTTTTCTGCACTTGTTCTCATTTCATTAAAGTTCAGTTTCTTGTTGAAAATTATATACGTAAAACAAATACACATAAAACAGTATATACAAAGTATATTGATCAAAAAGATAAACCTCCAATGCATTATTGCTTTCAGTATTACATATACTAGTAGCTAAAAGTTGAATCGACTTCGTAGTGGTTCAAATCTGTCTTGAGCTATCTGAAGAACAAGAATTATGTCCACATTAGAAGTAAAACATACATAATATACACATATCCTTAAGCTTCTTAAACATGATGGATACATTTGTACATACATTGTATATTGATTAGGGTTGTTTAACAGCACTTTTAATATTTAGCTGAAGAAATCGGAACAACTTGGGAAAGCAGCAGACCTTCCGCAAGTCTCTAACAAACGTTATCTTATAAGATTGTATTAAATACATCATTAAATTGATGGTTATACTCATAAACTTTTGTGGTGATAGACATTGACAGAATTGGACGATGTAAATCGATAAACAATGCTACCGGGGTCAGGAAGTTCATAGTACCCTAAAGAGCGTTTTAGTACACCAGAAAGTGAAAATCTCTCCAGTTGTTACTGAAATCTCGAAAACAATATATATATTTAGGAAAACTACGTCTTTTCAACGAGGGCAACCACCACCGGAGTAGCAGTGGTTGCGTCCAAGATATCTGCCATTTTTAGATAAAAAAAAAAACAAATATAATAACATACAATTATAGTAAAATACATATTATGGTACTTAGTCATTCGACGATTTGGGACCTTAGCATAAAAATATTGCACAGAAAATTCTTACATAGTTTATCTATTTCATCTCCTATAAAATTAGAGAAATGATATCCCAAATCACTGAAAAAAATCATTTTATCATGTGGCGGCAATCCAGTGAAGTTATCATCTACGTTTAGTCCACAAAATAGGGTTGTTATGTCCGAGTTTAACTAATTTCTCAAATGAGTATATGCTTCACATTCAAGAAGTACGTGATACACATTTTCTTCATAATTGTTTGTACATATTGTACATTGAGGATTAGTGCGAATTTGCATACGACATTTAAGGTACTGTTTACTGGCAAGCAGTTGGTCCTTGCTAGAAGATTGAGTCTTGAACCGCGTAAATCATTTATATTGATTAAATATTTTTGGGTTCTACCTATGAAAATAGATAACCACCATCAAAGATGGGGATGGTTATGCGCAGACATAATATGAAATACAATAGTCATCATTAAACAATAATATTTCTTTTTTTGCTTAAATCAATAAAATATGGTGACAGTAAATTAAGACAACTAATCTACAGAAAATTATGCACAACAATTATCTAACAACCATGAAAGATGGCAATGGATACGAATAATATAACATTCATATAAAATTGATAATAGTTCTTAAAAGCACCATCTTATTGTGTGATCTAAATTCGTGAGTAATCAATATATACATTTGTATATTGGGAGGGAGGGTGGTAGTTTACGAAAAATTTCTAGAATGTAATTTTATTAAAACTTCCATTTATAAAATGATCTAGACCAACCGACTCAAATAAAGACCGTATGCAATCAAAATAAGGCCATTCCTTTATAGTTTTACTAAATAGTTCATCAAATGTTTGCTTACACAGTCTTGTTGAATTTAGTTCAGAGATACTAAAAGGTTCAACATATCTGAGAGCAGAAAACCGAAAACGTCCAAGACATGACAGGCCATTTATGGATTCTTAGGTTAGACTATTTCTAAAGGATAATTTAGTACTGTTTGACTGCTATTTTCCTATTTTGTTCCAGTATTGTTATAAATGCTGTTATAGTGACAACCGGAACCTTTGAACCGTAATGAAAGCGAGATGTTGGCGCCGTAAACTCTGATTCAATCCACCATATCTTTAGAAATGCCTGTACCAAGTCAGGGCCATTGCGGTTTCCCCGTTTCCCGGTTGTTGACTGATTTTGTCTGTTTATTGATTTATGAGTTTTGACTTTCCCTTTGGAAGATTGCTCTGTGTTCGGTAATTTTGTTATTACCCTTATTTAATAACTGCGATTATTTTTTGGAAAAAATACATTTCACACCAATAAAATGATTACTTAGTTACAGAGCCTCTGCACGGGACATACACAGTAAAGTCATGTGTAATTTGCCTATGCAATGGCGATAGGAATATTAGGAGTATAGAAAACTAACCATCAAAGGAAACGCAAAGAGGAGTGACATGTTATTGATTTGTTCGCCAATTGCTCTGTATTTTAGGTAATCAAATAAATAAAACCTGAGTATTCCGACATCCTGTATAATCCGACACATTTCTCTGGTCCCTTGGTGTGTCGGATTAGACATTTTCTGACATCCTGTATAATCCGACACATTTATCTGGTCCCTTAATGTGTCGGACTAGACAGGTCATGACATCCTGTATAATCCGGCACATTTCCCTGGTTCCTTGGTGTGTCGAATGAGACAGGCTCTGACATCCTGTATAATCCGACCCCTTTCCCTGGTCTCTTGGTGTGTCGGGTTAGACAGGTTCCGACATCCTTTATAATCTGACACATTTCCCTGGTCTCTTAGTGTGTCGGATTAGACATTTTCTGGCATCCTGTATAATCCGACACATTTCCCTGGTCCCTTAATGTGTCGGACTAGACAGGTCCTGACATCCTGTATAATCCGACACATTTCCCTGGTCCCTTGGTGTGTCGGATTAGACAGGCTCTGACATCCTGTATAATCCAACACATTTCCCTGATCCCTTAATGTGTCGGACTAGACATGTCCTGACATCCTGTATAATCCGACACATTTCCCTGGTCTCTTAGTGTGTCGGATTAGACAGGTTTTGACATCCTGTATAATCCGACACATTTCCCTGGTCCCTTGGTGTGTCGGATTAGACAGGTTCTGACATCCTGTATAATCCGACACATTTCCTTTGTCCCTTGGTGTATCGGATGAGACAGGCTCTGACATCCTGTATAATCCGACCCCTTTCCCTGGTCTCTTGCTGTGTCGGGTTAGACAGGTTCTGACATCCTGTATAATCCGACACATTTCCCTGGTCCCTTGGTGTGTCGGATGAGACAGGCTCTGACATCCTGTATAATCCGACCCCTTTTCCTGGTCTCTTGATGTGTCGGGTTAAACAGGTCCTGACATCCTGTATAATCTGACACATTTCTCTGGTCCCTTGGTGTGTCGGATGAGACAGGCTCTGACATCCTGTATAATCCGACACATTTCCCTGGTCCCTTGGTGTGTCGGACTAGACAGGTCCTGACATCCTGTATAATCCGACCCCTTTCCCTGGTCCCTTGGTGTGTCGGATGAGACATGTTCTGACATCCTGTATAATCCGACACATTTCCCTGGTCCCTTGGTGTGTCGGATGAGACAGGCTCTGACATCCTGTATAATCCGACCCCTTTCCCTGGTCCCTTGATGTGTCAGATTAGACAGGTTCTGACATCCTGTATAATCCGATACATTTTCCTGGTCCCTTGGTGTGTCAGATTAGACAGGTTCTGACATCCTGTATAATTCGACACATTTCCCTGATCCCTTGGTGTGTCGGATTAGACAGGTTCTGACATCCTGTATAATCCAACCCATTTCTCTGGTTCCTTGGTATGTCGGATTAGACATTTTCTGACATCCTGTATAATCCGACACATTTCCCTGGTCCCTTGGTGTGTCGGATTAGACAGGTTCTGGCATCCTGTATAATCCGACACATTTCCCTGATCCCTTAATGTGTCGGACTAGGCAGGTCCTGACATCCTGTATAATCCGACACATTTTCCTGGTCCCTTGATGTGTCGGATTAGACAGGTTTTGACATCCTGTATAATCCGATACATTTCCCTGATCCCTTGGTGTGTCGGATGAGACAGGCTCTGACATCCTGTATAAACCGACCCCTTTCCCTGGTCTCTTGTGTCTCGGGTTAGACAGGTTCTGACATCCTGTATAATCCGACACATTTCCCTGATCCCTTGGTGTGTCGGATTAGACAGGTTCTGACATCCTGTATAATCCGACACATTTCCCTGGTCCCTTGGTGTGTCGGATTAGACATGTTCCATTGTGTAGTGATTTCTACAAAATAAATTCCTTGAAAAAAGGTTCACGGTCAACACTGAAATAAAGGTCATATATATATATATATAGATATATAGTGATTTATATAAACTATAATCAAGTTTTCCTACTTCACTGTGACACGTAGCAACAAGAAAACATGGCTCCGATTTGCGGTACGAACAATAGAAGTTATAGATTCGCTTTCATATTCAGAACTGTGTTGTTCAAATAAAATGGATGTTTTCCGAAGCTAGATAAAAATCAGTTTAGCTATATTAAAACATAAGAAATCAAAGTATTCCGATTGATTTACAATGATTACTATTTGACGCTATGATAGAACAAATTTTATTTTATCATTCTGAAATATGGGGTAGAGAAAATATGAACATGTGTATTTGAGCTTTTGCAAATAAATTTTAAAAGTAATAACATCGACTCCTACTTTATAATTGATGGAGAACTTGGTCGATATCTCATAGAACTAAGAATTAAAATAAGAATGTTGAAAAGGACTGGGGGCTATAAGGGCCCATATTTAATGAATTTTTAAAAATACTTGATCAAAAGTAGATGTGTTTTATTTTATAGACGACATCATACTTTTGATGTTTAAACTTGTTTCCAACAAAATCGGTACGTTTTTGACGGCATTGTGACGTCATGAATGTCATTTATCTACTGTATTTCGTTGAATTTTGCCGATATTTCAACGTTTTTTTAAGAAATTAAGCACCTGCGCAGACGTGCACCAAAAAAATATTTTAACAGATTATTAAAATTAATAAAACACAAATACTGTTAAAGTATTTTTTTGGTGCACGACTGCGCAAGTGTTAAATTTCTTAAAAAACGACGGAACAGTTCAAATATTACAAGTAAAGAACTGACGTTTCGAGGTTTGAGAAGCACGCTATTTCCTATCTTTACCGTAAAAAATGGTATGTTGGCATGTAACCAAATAACATAAGATAAATATGCAATAAACACAACTTAATCCTAAATATTTTTTTCATATGCCCACAATTATTGATTAGATATTTTATTCCGCGATACTGAAATAACTATGACTACCGGGATACTGAGATAGTTTTAATACCTATCGCTGTTACTTCTAAAATGAAGTAAAAAAAGTTGATCCCAAAGGAGTGGTAGATATTTTTGGGCACAATCTGATATATCCTTAAATAATTATCCAATAATTTTATTAACATGGCGTTAGTTTATCATCCCGCTCATAGAAGGAACGATGTGAAATAAACCGAAACAAAATGTTTTTCACGGGAAAATATGTTAATCATTTTTTTTTTCTAAATGTATCAATCAAATTGAAACTAGAACTGTTCAACCACAAACAGACCTTCTTGTGTTCGAATTCATAAACATAAATACAAAAATCTGGATTTATTAGATAAAAGAAAAAGAAATATTCGATTCCCGGAGACGACGGAATATTAGTAAACATACTTACAAATTACTTATGCTTAAAACTTTTAAGATTTTGTTTACTGGAAATTTATTGAAATCAAACGGACTATATCTGTATAGATCGTAGATGCAAAACTTTTTTGATTAAATACGATTTCTAATGGAGATGAGAGAAATGTTCTTTTAAGATACTGAGAACTTTCAATGATCTCTGTAGTCCTTTCTGGTTTCCATGATCTTCATAATATAATAGGTGTTACCTAACTTGGGACGAAGTCCAATAATTTTTTTAAACAATATATCGGCGACCAAACTCCGGACAGTTTTCGTATCCGCTACCGAACATGGTTCATAACCGGTAGTAAATAAACTTTATTGCACTATAGCTTTAGTTTGCACATTTTGTTGTTCATGTCCGATGTTTTATTCACGAGAAAAGCCGTCATTAGTTTTATGCATCATAAAAATTATAAACATTGTCGGTCATCTTTGTTTATGGTTGTCAAGGACAACTTCACGCTCTATCTCGCGATATTTTGAACAGGTTCCACTTCTCACGAGAGCTGCAACTTGATTTTTTTTCTCTACATCCTTGTACCCGTTCTTGATTTTATTTATACAATATGTCGTTTTTAGTACTTTGATACTCGTGCCTCTACAAGAGCAATTTTTTACTGCATCGAATTTTTTGCAGAAACCCACTGTGGCTGTACATGTATTGCTTCCGGTATGTCATTTCCGGTGCATGAAAATTTAGTCATTAGTATATAGAAAAAAATTGCTATTTCTACCATAGTTGGGACTTCGTCCCATATTAATATGATAATAGGTGTTACCTAACATGGGACGAAGTCCAATAATTTTTTTAAACAATATATCGGAGACCAAACTCCGGACAGTTTTCGTATCCGCTACCGAACATGGTTCATAACCGGAAGTAGTAAATAAACTTTATTGTACTATAGCTTTAGTTTGCACATTTTGTTGCGATGCTTTATTCACGAGAAAAACCGTCATTAGTTTTATACATCATAAAAATTGTCGGTCATCTTTGTTGATGGTTGTAAAGGACAACTTCACGCTCTATCTCGCGATATTTTGAACAGGTTCCACTTCTCACGAGAACTGCAACTTGATTTTTTTTTCTACATCCTTGTACCCGTTCTTGATTTTATTTATACAATATGTCGTTTTTAGTACTTTGATACTCGTGCCCCTACAAGAGCAATTTTTTACTGCATCGAATTTTTTGCAGAAACCCACTGTAGCTGTACATGTATTGCTTCCGGTATGTCATTTCCGGTGCATGAAAATTTAGTCATTAGTATATAGAACAAAATTTCTATTTCTACCATAGTTGGGACTTCGTCCCATAATACATTCATTTAGAGTAGCTCCGGTTATCATTGGATATTGTGGTTTATTAGCCACTTCAGCATGTGTTCCATTCCTTTGAGTTCAAATGACAGTTCATCTACGATGCGTGTAATTGTTTATTGAATGGAACTTTTCCTTGCAGGCTTTGTGCTATTCGAACCATAGCATGCATGATTTCCATTAGTGTATTTTCTGGTGACCACGTAAAAGATATCCGCCGGCATCAATTTAGAATGGAATGCAATATCGGTCAAGATGCAATATTTTTAATTCATTCGGAATTGTTCTACGTTTTATGTATATTTATAAAGGAAGATTAGTAAAAATATTGCATTTTTATTTAACAAAGAAATCTATATTAAATATTTGATACTATATTATAAAACTGAAATATTGTTGAATGTGACTTGAGCACAATAAACCAAACCGTGAACCAACAACCATTTTCCATGAGATTTCTTATTCCAAGGCTTGCTATCAGTTTATAGAAAAAAATAACAGCTTCGTAGCTACAATCGTTACACGTTAAACATTTTGCTTCACAACATTTCCCAAAATATTTCCATATTATAAAAAAACGATATTGGACCCACACATTGACAATATTTTTTATATAGATTTGTACTGGCTGTATGTAAAAATATACTGGAGTATATCATTACATTGTTTGTCGTTAAGAATTAAGTACGGTTAAAACAGTTTTAAAAATATTGAAAATGACAACTATTGTCTAATTAAATCTGTCTATTAGATCTTTAGTTCTGTTTTACACGCCCGTACATGTGATATTGTTGATTATTATTTTAATATCAAACATTACAAGAAAATGGATCGTTTGAAAATATCAGTATTTTCTTTCTGTTTCAAAACGATGGCATGAAAAACAACACATACCAATTTAGACATAATGTGTTCTACGTCACCAGTTTTCGACGGTCAATGCTAATAAGTATATAATTACTGAATTGATATAACCTCAATATTTACATTATCAAGATCATAGCAGATGGTGAAATCAAAATTGGTATGCACTAGATTACTTTTTACGTAATTAAAGCTTTTTTAACGTGACGAAACAATGAATTACGAAAAAAGACACTTTCAACGTGAAATAATAGATGCGGTAGGTATTTCTTACACTTAAAGATGACATTTTAGATAAGATTTCTTGCGATCGTTTTAAGCAATTTCAGCATCATAATATAACCTCTAACAAATGAAGGATCAAAATAATGAGAGATTTTATCACGTGAAACAAACCGTCGAAAACGAGTGACGTTGCGATATTACTATTCGATTCGTTCACTTTAATTTACATAATACAGCTTTGGAACATGTTTTTTTTTCTCTCCTGAAATCACCACATTGCACCTTAAGTCCATTGCATGCTTTGTTTATTGAGCTTTATTCTTTTTGTGTGTGTGTTTCTAAGATATATATGCATTAGAATACAATGATACGTCGTAAGTTCTGTATTTTGAAGAAAAAAAATGACGTTCGTTGCTTTTCATTACCTAACTTTGTTGGTCCGCTGTGAGCAAATAGGTGCACATATTAACTATTTGTATTTATTTCTGAAAAGCACATATTGGCAATATATTTTGGAGAACAAATTATCAACATCCGAGGTGGGGCCGATTTTGGCCCTAATAGCCTCCAGTCCAAAGTTGGAGTAAGAAGAGTTTGAAGATATCAAAGGGGTAATCGGAATCTGAAAATCGAACAACACAAGGACAAAAGGACAAACAACGATCTACAAAACATATACATAAAACTAGAGATCGAATAACACGAACCCCACTAAAAACCGGGGGTGAACTAATGTGCTCCAGGAGGGTAAGTAGTTCCTGCTCCACTCGTGGTACCCGTCATGTTGCTCTAGTTACAAACCAAGTGACAAACCATGAATGAGGAAAGAACCGGGAAGTGTTACGACAAGTGGAACATATCCGTGGTCATTTGTGACACAGATATTCCCCAATGGCCAACCAAGCCATGGTGGCGACCGTAAAACTTTCGAAATGATGACTTCAACTTAACTAAGAGAAACCTTTGGTTCGGTAGCTTCTTTGTTAGTAGCAACCCTCTATCAAAGATAGGAACCACAACCTATGGAATATCGGATCAACCAGCAACAAAAAGACATGTTCTGTAATAAAAACGTAGATATCAAATTTAGTGCGCAGGGCGCGTTTCTGGGATAACCTAAAAGTCGAACGGTTGGAAAACCAGATAATCATTAACACAAACAAGCCGTTATTTATTTCAAGTGAAATCATGTCGTTTCCTTAGACATTATTCACTTTGTAATGAATCGGATTTGTCTTGGCCATTTTCTACATCAGTTCCCAAGAAAACAGCAACACTATTTCCGTCGAAGCATTATTCTTGTTTGTTATACATCTTGTTATCGGGGGAATTAACAAATTGTTAAAATTACAAATGTATACCAGTTGAAAATTTGGATGATCATTTCATTCGACTAGTATTATTCATACTAGAAAATATATACTACAGTCGTAAAAATAGTAGGTCATAATTAAATTAATTTTAACCAATAACCAGAAAAATCAACTCTTACTGATCACTGGAGTAGCAATAATGGATAGCACTGATTTGGTGTGGTTTTATGGTGCTTAACTCCACTTTCAACAATATTTCAGTTAAATCGAGGCAGTCAGTTTAATTGATGGAGGAAACCAGAGTACCCGGAGAAAACCACCACGGACCTGTTACAAGTCACTGACAAACTTTATCACATATTGTTGTATCGAGCACACCTCGCCATGAACGGGTTTCGAAATCACACAACTTTAGTGGTAATAGGCACCGATTACACAGGTATTTGTAAATCCATCTACCATACGATCACGGCCACGGCGGCCTCTGACTGGACAATACCTAAATATATATACAAATGTATGCAATATAAACTATACGAATAAGAGTACCCGCATATAGTGAATGTATTTTGTTTATGGATAAATCATAAGAGTAAAATTGAAGTGAGTGTAAAAACACAATTGTCGTGAGTTTATCATTTTTCTAAATATAAGTACAGTGTAGTTTCCAATCTTAACTGGTATATCTATTCTAAGCAGTGACTTAATATATAACATAATAATAATAGGGATAGGATATGTTTACATGCACTTTCATTTGTAAACTAATGTCTGTTTACCACATCGTAACAAGCTGGTATAATTTGATTATATCGGAGTCCATTTGTGTCACAATAAAGCGAGTACTATTAGGCTCAAATCTAATTGTGTACGGATTGTTAATATCGTCTTTACTATCAAGGATAGTTTTAACAAATGTTCCATCAGGCATGAGTTGGTGAATGTTGTTCGAATCGATTCCACAAACGTAAATATTTCCTTCACCGTCCTCTGCTACGCCACGTGGTGAGCGAAGTTCCGAGTCTTTATATCGGAATACCTCTTTACCTTTCCTATCATGACACGTAACGGAAGCCTTCGTTGAATAACATATACCAGACTGTTTTGTACAAACGACATAACGGGCTCCCCTATTGCCTATAGGCATTGATGATACATCCATTGCTTTCAAACTTAGCATCCTAATTTCGTTTGAGCATGCTATATAAACACGATCGCCATCTCTATGTAATCCATGTCCTCCTGCTCCAATAACATAGTCTATGCCAGTCAATACCATCTTTCCATGTGTGTCTACTTTGACAGCTTTTGCAACAAAATCATTTGGAAAAGACACTAATATTGTGCTTCCTTCCAATTCGTGGTCTAAAAAACACAAATCCCAAGGGTTTTCTTCAAGAATAAGTTCAGTTGTCATGGTATTAGTAGAGTTAAAACATTTTAACTTCCGGTTACGATAATCTGCCATTACTATTAAACTGTCGTTTAGAAAAACGCAGCCGGTAAACCAACAACGCCCAGTGTCTGACCATGATTTTCCAGACATGTTGGCTATCATTGTAACTCGCATGTCTTTATAGAACGCAGGAACAATATTGGTGGCGGTTTTGTCTACGGAAACATTTCCCATGTTGTGAATTTTCTCTGTAAAGGTTCTGACAACTTCATTCATATGTAAACTATAGTCATGGCGAAGAATATTTTCACTTTGTGTTTTTACGTAAAGTTCATGACGTTCACATTGCTTTCGAAGTTTATAAGCAGTCAGGAACGTGTCTTTGTCCGTTCCGTATGTTACAGAAGCTATTAAGACTTTCTTACCATTGTCACAGCTGCTAAAGATATACTCGAAATGTTGAGCCTGTAATTGAAGCTTTTCTGATAATGCCTCATGGGTTATAGCAATTTCTTCTTTCAGTTTAGATTCAAGAGTCTCAAAATAACGTTGTACGTCTGCCCTTGTCCGATAAACCTCGGACAACATGTTTTCCTTTTGTTTTAACAGATCTTCCATATTTGTCTTCCTATTTTCCACCACTGAAACTGCTTGTTTTTCTAATTCGCTTAGCCTATAGAATAACGGATCCAATTTCTTCTTGACATCTAGAGAAATCTTATCAATAGTGCCGACCATTTTACATTGTCTATGCTTCTCCGTGACGCACTCAACGCAGCACACCTCGTCGTGGTCGTCACAAAATGCCTCAACAAGCTTACCGCCGTGTTTTGAGCAGAACTCATCTGCGTCCGACATTTTTGGAGGTTGTTTGCGCATTTCTTCCAGATTAATCACTTTATGATCCATCAAAATTTTCACTCTTGTATGATAATTTGTACAAGGCTCACATAACGCCTCTCCACAATCTTTACACCACGATGTTGCTTCGGTTTCTGTATCTCCGCGCTTGCATGGATCGCACATTTGCGAATTTTCGAGTGACATTTTCTCTTGTAGTAATGTTACCATACTACCTGGCGAGATAAATCGTACCCATGATTCTATAGGTGATGACGTATCTGGAATTCGATTATCTGCTTGGCAAGCAGGACATTTAAAACTTTCTAAAGTTTTCCCTTCTCCTTCGGCTAACTTGATTATATATACAGATAAACATGGCTCACAAAACGAATGCATACATGTAAGACATTTGGGTTTTGTCATCGATCGTTCTCATATTTTACATGTCACTAACCTAACCATATCCCGCCGTTTTAATTTAATAGTACTCATTCCGATTAAAGACTTATCCTTAATGCAAATTCATATATTTTTTCTCTCACATAGTCACAGATGTTTGTAGAAACGAATTTCTCGCTTTAAACAAAAATGTTTTTCAAGTGAACAAACTATGGTCATGCTAGTAGATAATTATTTACCATGTGGTAAAATGCACTATAAAAATACACTTTGTATTGAAAGACATTTAGATAAAGTTTACATACAAATAAATCGTTAATTTTCAATGGCATATTTGAACCATTTGACAAAATAGGTTTAAATAGAAGTAAGTCGATATCTTATGTTTGTGTTAAGTTTAAATATCATATTAGAAAGTGAAGATAAAAGGCGAATATTTGTTAAAGTACGTGACAGTTATTCAACACTGAATATTGATACCTTACGACCATTTAAATCGTCAGTATTCAACTGTTTTTCACTTAAGTTACAGTTTAATTTAATATTTGGTTATTTAGTGTTTTGCGTCATTTTCAATACTATTTATTAAATATCCACGTTTTTATTTTAGTTATATTTTAGTTCCGGTAAGTGTTTTTAGCTGGGGAAACCGGAATACCCAGAGAAAAGAATGTCACCATACGCTGGAATCTCACTAACAACTTAAAACCACAAATTAAATATGAGACTATAAGAATATCTGATGATAGTTATTCCAGAGACGCGTCATGCACACTAAATAAGAGATATACGTTTTTATTATTGTCACTGGTTCGATACCTCTAATGGTTATCTATTAGTTCAGGAGTTTTTATTATTGTCACTGGTTCGATACCTCTAATGGTTATCTATTAGTTCAGGAGTTTTTATTATTGTCACTGGTTCGATACCTCTAATGGTTATCTATTAGTTCAGGAGTTTTTATTATTGTCACTGGTTCGATACCTCTAATGGTTATCTATTAGTTCAGGAGTTTTTATTATTGTCACTGGTTCGATACCTCTAATGGTTATCTATTAGTTCAGGAGCGTATATCATCCACCCGGTGCAACCTGGCACGGACTAATTTAACAGATATATATTGAATTTCGAAATTTACAGTTCTCAAAATAATGTAGTTTATAAAGACAAATTTAATATACACTGAATTACACTATATACATATACATATATTCATTAGATCACTTCACTGATATTTGACAATAAAGATATAACGATATATCTAGAAGATAAGTCCTTCCGAAGGATTTGCTTCCACTATATATAGGATCTTTATATAGACAAATTTTGGAAAACAATTTTTTAATTTGTTTTCAAAGGTTATACTTGCCGTTTCAAAAGTGAGGCATTTGCCTCATTTGCCTCCATTGCGCTACGGCCATGATATGCATGTCCTGCGTATACGGGTCCCATACTGTCGATGTGTATTCAACTATAGGTCTAGATCTTATAAGTGAGTTGCATGCATTTTGTTTTGTCGTTGTTGTTCCAATGTTTAGGTTTCTACGCAGGAATCCAAGTGTTTTGTTGGCTTTGCCATATATGATGTTGATGTGGTTTGTCCAGCGGAGGTCTGATGTAATGAGACAGCCAAGGTATTTTGCATTATTCACAGACTTTAGAGTCTGGCCATATAATTTATATTCGAACTTGATGGGGTTATCTTTTTTGCTGATGGTCAGTACGTTACACTTATCTGGATGATAAGGTAGTTGTAAATCCATCTACTATATGATCATGACCACGACGGACCCTGTATACTATATAAGTTGAATAATAGCGTTAGAACCCGATTAGTAAATAGTAAATTCTGCCACAAATTGTAAGTTTTAAATACTGGTAATAAAAACGTTAATATCTCATTAATTAGTGCACATGACACGTTTCTGGAACAACATTCATCAAATATGTTCATAAAACAAAAGATTGGAAAGCAAAATACCTGGAAAACCTGGAATAAATTTCTAATGCAAAACATATCCGGAATACCAAATTGGAATACATTGATGTTGTAAAACATACATGTACCTAGAATACCAAATTAGAATACATTTATGTTGTAAAACATACCTAGAATACCAAATTGGAATACATTTATGTTGTAAAACATACATAGAATACCAAATTGAAATACATTTATGTTGTAAAACATATCTAAAATACCAAATTGGAATACCTTTATGATGTAAAACATACTTGTACCTAGAATACCAAATTAGAATACATTTATGTTGTAAAACATACCTAGAATACCAAATTGGAATACATTTATGTTGTAAAACATACATAGAATACCAAATTGAAATACATTTATGTTGTAAAACATACCTAGAATACCAAATTGGAATACCTTTATGATGTAAAACATACATAGAATACCAAATTGAAATACATTTATGTTGTAAAACATACCTAGAATACCAAATTGGAATACATTTATGTTGTAAAACATACCTAGAATACCAAATTGAAATATATTTATGTTGTAAAACATACATAGAATACCAAATTGGAATACCTTTATGATGTAAAACATACATAGAATACCAAATTGAAATACATTTATGTTGTAAAACATACCTGAATACGAAATTGGAATAAATTCATGTTGTTAGACATACCTAGAATACGAAATTGGAATAAATTCATGTTGTTAGACATACCTAGAATACCAAATTGGAATAAATTCATGTTGCAAAACATACCTGGAATACCACATTGGTATTTAAATAAAATTATGTGGACTGATCTGGAAGTTGATAACAGAAAACATGTCAGCATTTTCACTGCTATCCTCTTTGCTAATCACCAAATTTTAACACTGATTTCATATAAACACAGTCAAATATAAGTATAAGAAAAAACATATCAGGGATAGCAAATACAAGCAACTTACAAATAACAATGGACACATGCATCACAGTTGACAACTTGGTTCTTATTGTATTGCAAGCTGTCAAAGTGTAGATCACAATATATATATAATCAATAATGACTTGAAAGGCATCCATTTGTGTAATCATAATGTTTTGAAATTTTATTAAAATAATTTACAGGCACAAAATGATAATATACAAGCTGTATCAACATGGACTGGGAGTGTTCAGTACATATTCACTTCTGGTATACATTTCATTAGTGAGTCATCAGTATTATATTTACATTGATTCAGAGTAAAACACTTGATACCATATAAACTTGTACATGTATTGAAGTAGGTCTAAGTGTCATTTAACTTGTACATGTATTGAAGTAGGTCTAACTGTAATTTAACTTGTACATGTATTGAAGTAGGTCTAAGTGTCATTTAACTTGTACA
>MJUT01028183.1:290003-312962 GCA_002080005.1 Gigantidas platifrons | reverse complement strand
GCATTTAACTTGTACATGTATTGTAGTAGGTCTAAGTGTCATTTAACTTGTACATGTATTGTAGTAGGTTTAAGTGTCATTTAACTTGTACATGTATTGTAGTAGGTCTAAGTGTCATTTAACTTGTACATGTATTGTAGTAGGTTTAAGTGTCATTTAACTTGTACATGTATTGTAGTAGGTCTAAGTGTCATTTAACTTGTACATGTATTGTAGTAGGTTTAAGTGTCATTTAACTTGTACATGTATTGTAGTAGGTCTAAGTGTCATTTAACTTGTACATGTATTGTAGTAGGTATAAGTGTCATTTAACTTGTACATGTATTGTAGTAGGTCTAAGTGTCATTTAACTTGTACATGTATTGTAGTAGGTCTAAGTGTCATTTAACTTGTACATGTATTGTAGTAGGTTTAAATGGTTTGTTTTTCTGTGCTTGTAGTATTGTTGTTTTCTATGTGGATCGTAACTTTGGTTTGTTTTTCTGTGCTTGTAGTATTGTTGTTTTCTATGTGGATCGTAACTTTGGTTTGTTTTACTGTGTTTGTAGTATTGTTGTTTTCTATGCAGATCGTAACTTTGGTTTGTTTTACTGCTTGTAGTATTGTTGTTTTCTATGTGGATCGTAACTTTGATTTGTTTTACTGTGTTTGTAGTATTGTTGTTTTTATGTGGATGGTAACTTTGGTTTGTTTTACTGTGTTTGTGGTATTGTTGTTTTCTATGTGGATCGTAACTTTGGTTTGTTTTACTGTGTTTGTAATATTGTTGTTTTCTATGTGGATCGTAACTTTGGTTTGTTTTACTGTGTTTGTAGCATTGTTGTTTTCTATGCGGATCGTAACTTTGGTTGGTTTTTCTGTGTTTGTAGCATTGTTGTTTTCTATGTGGATCATAACTTTAGTTTGTTTTACGGTGCTTGTAGTATTGTTGTTTTCTATGCGGATCGTAACTTTGGTTTGTTTTACTGTGTTTGTAGTATTGTTGTTTTCTATGCGGATCATAATATTGGTTTGTTTTACTGTGCTTGTGGTATTGTTGTTTTCTATGCGGATCGTAACTTTGGTTTGTTTTACTGTGCTTGTAGTATTGTTGATTTCTATTCGGATCGTAACTTTGGTTTGTTTTTCTGTGCTTGTAGTATTGTTGTTTTCTATGCAGATCGTAACTTTGGTTTGTTTTACTGTGTTTGTAGTATTGTTTTTTCTATTCGGATCGTAACTTTGGTTTGTTTTTCTGTGCTTGTAGTATTGTTGTTTTCTATGAGGATGGTAACTTTGGTTTGTTTTACTGTGCTTGTAGTATTGTTGTTTTCTATGAGGATCGTAACTTTGGTTGGTTTTACTGTGCTTGTAGTATTGTTGTTTTCTATTCGGATCGTAACTTTGGTTTGTTTTACTGTGTTTGTAGTATTGTTGTTTTCTATGTGGATCGTAACTTTGGTTGGTTTTACTGTGTTTGTAGTATTGTTGTTTTCTATGTGGATCGTAACTTTGGTTGGTTTTACTGTGCTTGTAGTATTGTTGTTTTCTATGCAGATCGTAACTTTGGTTTGTTTTACTGTGTTTGTAGTATTGTTGTTTTCTATTCGGATCGTAACTTTGGTTGGTTTTACTGTGCTTGTAGTATTGTTGTTTTCTATGCGGATCGTAACTTTGGTTGGTTTTACTGTGCTTGTAGTATTGTTGTTTTCTATGCGGATCGTAACTTTGGTTTTTTTTACTGTGTTTGTAATATTGTTGTTTTCTATGCGGATCGTTACTTTGGTTTGTTTTACTGTGCTTGTAGTATTGTTGTTTTCTATGCGGATCGTTACTTTGGTTTGTTTTACTGTGCTTGTAGTATTGTTGTTTTCTATGCGGATCGTAACTTTGGTTTGTTTTACTGTGTTTGTATTATTGTTGTTTTCTATGCGGATCGTAACTTTGGTTTGTTTTACTGTGTTTGTATTATAGAATTCTTTGCATACCATTGTAAATTTCTTTGGTATTTTGCGTCCTTTTATTGATAGTATATTATATAGGGGTTAGGGTTATGGTGTTTAACGCCACTTTCAACAGTATTTCAGTTATATTGTAGCAGTCAGTTTTATTGATGGAGGACACTGGATCCGGAGTACCCGGCGAAAACCAGAAGTACCAGCCTTCCAACTTTCACAAGTGTATTTATTATTTGTCAATGTGATTACAAAATAGTATTGGTATGTGTTTGTTTGCTTGATGGTATTTAATGACACGTTCAACAATATTTCAGCTATATCGTGGCGGTCAGTTTTATTGGTGGAGGAAACCACAGGATCTGGAGAAAACCACCGACCTATCGCAAGTCACTGACAAACTTTATCACATAATGTTGTACACCTCGCCCTGATCAAGATTCGATGTGGATCATGTAAAAGTACTTCATATATGTGGATTATGTAAAAGTACTTCATATATGTGGATCATGGGAAACTACTGTTATGTGAATCATAAGAAGGTTATTTGCTACTAGGTTTTGAATGAGTTGTGTACATCTATAAACCCCATATAAATGAAGAGTTAATATAAACTAGAACTGTCCGCATAGCGGGACTAATACCCCCCGCTTCACTCTGACTGTGTCCAAGATTATTGAAAACTAAGTGTACACGGAAAATATATTATTTGTCAAATTATAATATTTAATCACATTCAACAAAAATAAAAACATCGTAGCATAAAAACTGTAAGAGGAGTTGCACGGACAAACCATGTACCCTTTCAGCCAAATTTACAAATAAAAAAAAAAAACTAAGTTCAACAATCTATATTTTTTGGTAAAATTCATGAAAATCAAAATCCTTACAACATGCACATCTTTGATATGAGTACAAATGTTCTGCAATGTTAAAACTTCCTAACTTACAAACTGTAGGAGGAGCTGCGCAGACAAACCATGTACCCTTTTTGCCATATTCACACAAAAAAGACTAAGTTCAGCAATCTATATTTTTGGTAGAAATTCATGAAAATCAAAATCCTTACCACATGCACATCTTTGATGTATGCACAAACGATCTGCAATATAACAACTTCCTAGCATAAAAACTTTAGGAGGAGTTGCGTGGACAAACCATGTACACTTTTTGCCAAATTCACCAAAAAATGATTAAGTTCAACAATCTATATTTTTTGGTAAAAATGCACAAAAATCAAAATTCTTACCACATGCACATCTTTGATATATGTACAAATGATCTGCAAAATAAAAACTTCCTAGCATAAACACTTTAGGAGGAGTTGCATGGACAAACCATGTACCGTTTTTGCCAAATTCATCAAAAAATGATTAAGTTCAACAATCTATATGTTTGGTAAAAATGCACAAAAATCAAAATCCTTACCACATGCACATCTTCGATATATGTACAAATGATCTGCAAAATAAAAACTTCCTAGCAGAAAAACTGTAGGAGGAGTTGCACGACAAACCATGTACCCTCTATGCGGACAGACAGACGGACAGACAGACAGGGTGAAACCTATATACCCCCCAAAACTTTGTTTGCGGGGGGGGGTATAATAAAGCATGTCATCCTTCTTTAAACTATACACAAAATGATAACGACTAGAAATATATATATATTGCATGTTTCTGTTTAAATACAAAATTTGGTATATAACTGAGAAAAATAGTACAAAATTTAACAATTTATATGTAAGAAATCTAGAAATAAGGCATGAAGTTCTTTAAATGCTACCAAAAGAAATTGAAATGACAAACTTTCGTGTTAACAAGAATTCTGAGAGTATTGCACATAGCAATACATTGTCCCCTACCAGCCGCAAAAATCAGAGGACCTAAAATATTAGAAGTATCACCTTGCAGTGACTAGATTTTAAATTAAGTCAATATCTCGAAGGATGTAAAAAAAATCCGGACTAATTAAAATAGAGAACAAAAAATACAAGTTCAAGGGCAATAACTCAGCCAAAAATCATTCGACCGGAACGAAATTCGAACTTCAACTGTAACTCATCTAGATATAGCCACATACCAAATATCAAGTCAATATATCTAAGGACGTCAAAAAAAGTCAGGAAAACTTAAAATTTGAACAAAAAATACAAGTTCAAGGGCAATAACTCAGCCAAAAATCATTCGACCGGAACGAAATTCGAACTTCAACTGTAACTCATCTAGATATAGCCACATACCAAATATCAAGTCAATATATCAAAGGAGGTAAAAAAAAGTCAGGAAAACTTAAAATTTGAACAAAAAATACAAGTTCAAGGGCAATAACTCAGTCAAAAATCCTTCGACCAGAACGAAATTCGAACTTCAACTGTAACTCATCTAGAAATAGCCACATACCAAATATCAAGTCAATATATCTAAGGAGGTCAAAAAAAGTCAGGAAAACTTAAAATTTGAACAAAAACTCAGCCATAACTCAGCCAAAAATCATTCGACCGGAACGAAATTCGAACTTAAACTGTAACTCATATAGATGTAGCCACATACTAAATATGAAGTCAATATATCAAAGGACGTAAAAAAAAGTCTGGAAAACTTAAAATTTGAACAAAAATACAAGTTCAATGGCCATAACTCAGCCAAAAATCATTCGACTGGAACGAAATTCGAACTTAAACTGTAAATCATCTAGATATAGCTACATACCATATATCAAGTCAATATATCAAAGGACGTAAAAAAAAGTGCGGAAAACTTAAAATTTTAATGTGACGGACGGAACCTAAAACTATAGTCCCCTTCGGCTTCGGCAGTAGGGGACTAATTAGTACAAATTGCATATATATAGAAGTAAATCCATCTGCCATACACAAAACAGTAATGACAGGACCCAGTAGAATAATAAAGTTTATTATACTTCGTGTAAGTTTCTGTAGTGATATTTGGTACTGTAATATTTTGGCATATTACCTGGACAATTAGACACTCAGTATAATAATGATATTAATGTGGTCTTGTCCAGGTAATATGCCAAATTATTACCCAGGTCTGAGAGACATATTACCCTCCTCTTCGGTCGGGTAATATGTCTCTCAGACCTGGGTAATATTTTGGCATATTACCTGGACAAGACCACATTATTATATAAACATCGTATATAATTACAACCTTGAAACATTTAGTAATTGAACAAAATCATTATATTTTTTGTGTTTATCCCTTTATTCCAGTTAGTTATTAGGAACAGTTTTAAATGAACACAAAGACCCTCTTATTTAACAAAACTTTTAACAAAACATCAACTTTCTTTTTTTTTGGATACATTATGAACACAAATGACCCTCTTATTTAACAAAACTTTTAACAAAACATCAACTTTCTTTTTTTTTGGATACATTAACTGTGAAAAATCAGAGAACAAGTGATAAACAAAACAAATTAAACAGGGACATAATTTATTTCATTTAATGACTTTACAGTAAAAGCTTGCAGTGTTTTAATTACAACCAGTAGCCAATGAAAACATTCTCACTGGCAATAATCATTTATAGAATAGAATTACATTTCATTAAATAAAATATTACAAAAGCAGTAGCGAAAAAACAAAATAAAGATGTCTTCAAATAATTGTAGTACAGTAACTTATTCATTCATTCATTGGACATCCATTTACCTGTTCATTCAAACCATGTTTTAAAACATTGACGAAAATACATTCTAAACATAACACTGTGAAATTGCAGAATCTAAACATTTTCAAACCTATGAAATTTCCACAGAACATTAAAAATAAATTTTATTTTATTCATGCAGCACCATATCAAATTCCAAAAATGAAACCAGTAAACAGTAGCAAATTGAATTTTAACATACTTTCAAAAAGTTTTATAATTGAACAATAAATATTCAACTTTCCCCTATAAATATGTCACCATAACACTTTGTTGACTGATGGAGCGATTAATCAAAGATTCCAAACTCCGAGATCGTGTTAATGGTTTTGGCGTAGACAGAATCGGTGATTCTTGTTTTGATTTTGAACCTCCAATCAGATGATAGATACCCTCTAAGCTGGAGATAGAGTTAGCATTATAGTCTGTTTCTACCTTATACAACTTCTGTTTGATTTGCTTTGGTTTTTGTCGTGGAGATATAGGAATGACTTCAATGGTGTTGATATACTTTGGACCCTTATCACACTTCTCAAATTCACCACTAACATGTTCTTGAATCTTTGGAGTTATTTCAATGGTATTTATGTACTTCTTAGTCCGTTCTTTTGTACCAATTATCGTATCTTTTATATTTGATGAACTAATGTTTGGATAATCAACATCTTCTGAAGATCGACAATTATTACATTTTTTATTTTCCGTTGTTGGATAGTCGTCAAAAACGCCACAAGACATTTGAACAGATGTATTGCTATTCTGAAGTATAGACGGTATTCCACTTGTGGCTCTTATGTTTGTAACGTCCGACTCAGACCTTTCAAGAATCTGAGGAACAGCTATCGGTGGTTGTGGTGCTCGGTGCTTTTTTTCACTGGAACTTTTGACATGTTTATATCCACTTACCACAGACGTATCACAGATATCGGGAAACTGATGTTCATGATCAATTTCGTGAACATTTCGATCATTTTTATGTGAATCATGTCCATTAATATTTCTGTTATAATTTGGGGAATTATGTTTCAGTTGTGGAGATCTATTAACTCTTTTGGTTGTATTTTTGGAATGAGGGTCAATTTGATCTGTGTTACCATTAACTAGATGACTTTTTCTATTTTGGTCATCTGGCCTAGTAGCACCATATCTATACTGTGGAGGAGAATGACTATCAGAAGAATGAGATGAGTTAATTCCCTTTTTTATCTTCTCCACTTCCTGTCTTGTTCTCTTTATTTTTTCTTCTTTTGGCGACAATTTCCCCTCATTTGTAGAATACTTTTCTGAATGTTCCACCCAAGTTTGTGTGTAGTATTTTACCTTGTGATCTACAACTGCATCTTTTTTAGGAAGTTTTGAAGACTGCTTTGATTGTAATAATGGAGAGTTTTGCGGAATATTCTGTAAAGATGTCGGACCCCTTTCCACACCTTTACAAAACTCAGTCGCATCAGACTCATTTTGCTGATGCCTAGTCTCCGTATCAGGTTCTGACCCTCCAATGCTATGTGCACACGCCTTCTGCTCCTGGCCATGAATGAGTACTTCAATACTATGAGACGATGTTTTAAGTCCCCCATTGAAGTCTTTCATTACAGGATTTGCCGGCACAGACTGAACCGAGTTCAAGCTATCGGTACTTTGCCTGCTTGCTCTGGCCATCTGCATTTGATGAAACAAGATAGCATCTCTATCAATATTCATTGGATAATTGTAATCTTTTATGAATTCTATAGATTGAGCAGAACTTGACGGTTTTATAAGATTACTGGAGCCAAGAAAATTATTTTTTGATCCATTTATCTTACCAGTCTTTAGCAGTAACGATTCCTTATCACAATCGTTTATTTCCCAATTATCGTCTATATCATCGTCAAATTCGTCAACAAAAGCAGCATTTTGATCTTCATCCCTTTCAAGGAACACATGCTGTAATTCTTTATCCTTAATTTCTTCTGTCAATCTCTTTTGTAACATTACTTCCCAATTATTTGAAATATCATCATTTTGACCTTTTACATCTTTTAAACTAACATATTCACCAACTTCATCCTGGAAAACTGATGAGGCTTGAACACGAAATTTGTGACGATCTTTTAATTTTACAATTTCCATGGGAACTATTTCCTCCTCTTCGATCATTTCTGCCCGCTTTTTACGTTTTTCCCTTTCTCTCATTAAGTCCCGACTTTTTAGTTGAGACATCAAATTCTGCTCAGCTTCAAACTGTATTTGCAAAATATCCTTCATTCGGTTCCTTTCTTTATCTGACAATAATAATTTGACAACAAGAACACCAATGCTCTCTTTTGACCCATAACCCTGAGCAAGGTCCTGCAGTTTCTTGGCTGCTAAAACAGGGTCAGGGATATCAATCACTTCATCCACAGCCTCCTGATAAGACACATACTTCCACAGACCGTGATTAGCAATGATAATAACTTGATCATCATCATGTAGGTTGACACTTGTAACGTGAGGTTCAGGAATGACATGTGGAAACAGGAAGCTGCATCCTAAAAGTCGAGAATTGTAGGTCACACCACTAACTTGACCATCCTGAAAAAAAAATAAAATTCAATTTTAATCAAATTTTACATACTATTTAATTAAAATTAGATGTTTGTTCTATCTTTTTTTTTCTACCATTCAATGACATCCTATTTGGGATCACCTCAGGGTTCATACTTTCAACCCACCAATCAGAAATGTGTCTATGAAATTTCCATGTATTAATACCAAGTACAGGCCAACAGATTTACATGTGTCAATCACCACTAGGATTTGAAATGAAAAAGTTTGTAATTTTTACAGTGCTCTATTGTTTTTCCTCCACCAATAAAATTGACTACCATGATGCATCTGAAATATTATTGATTGGTTTAGTTTAGGTGTATGGTGCTTAATGCCACTTTCAATAATAATTCAATTGTATCGTGGTGGTCAGTGTTATTGGTGGAGGAAACTGGAGTACACGGAGAAAACAAATATTATTGAAAGTGGTGTTGAATATTGAGGATAATATTACTGCGCGAGGAAAGAAAGTATAAAAGTTAAATGTCAGGATTGTGAACTCCCTTCTTATCCTACTATAGTCTTTAATGGAATGGTCTACTAATTTGTAAAGAACATGTCACAATTAATTTTGATAAAAAAAAAACATACCTCTGTTATAATTCCATCACTTTTACAAATTCTCTGTCTCTCGTCCATGTCTTTGTTGACAACAAACAATCTTGACAGGGGTACAGCTTCACCATGACGACTTATCACAGACTCAGTGTCACCAACATTGGCTACATTTAGAACAAATCTGTTGTCCGCATCGGACCTCCTTATATGGCAAAGTACTCCTGCTGCTCCAACTTTCTGACCAACTGATTTCAGTTTACTGAAATTAAAAAAAAACAAATCTTCAAAATATTGACATTTCAATGGGTTTCAATTTATATATAGATTGAAATAGAAATGCCACAAAAAATGAGGTTACCCAAAAACAAAATAGCACTTTTGTTTTTGTTCCACACTTTTTTTCTTTTGTTTTACGATGTTATCCAAGCTTTTGTGCGGCCATCATGGTCGTGATGATATGGATTTCCAACTACCTATGCAATCAATGCCTATCACCACTGATGTTGTGAGTTTGAACCCCACTCAGGTGAGGTGTACTTGATACAACATTATGTGATAAAGTTTGTCATTGACTTGCCACAGGTTCTCTGGTTTCCTCCACCAATAAAACTGAAATATTGTTGAAAGTGGCATTAAACACCATAAACCAAACCAAACAGGATTGTGTTATTTTGTCCTTCTTTTGTTTTTATTTTATACTTCTATGTTTGTATTGTAGATAAGAATCTGTATAATCCCTTTATTTATATATCAGTCATGTGTAACCCATGTTGTTCTAATTTGTAATCAGAAATAAGACTGCTTCCAAAGGTTACTTACCTATGTAAAGCTAGCATAGTGTATTTCATATAATTGTGGTATGTAGTTTGGTGATGAATTTCACTAAGTATTGACTTGTCCACATTGTCCAGGACTAACTTTACAACTTCATCATTTCGTCCCCCATCAAATATACCAAACAATCCTTCAACTTCATTGGTGAAACTAGGTTTGTTAATAATGACCACTGACAATCTATATGATAAAATAAAATAAATCTGTATTCAATATTTTCTTTAAACATAATCTTAAAAAAAGTATAATCTCAAATACTTGATTTATCAATGGTTGATTGATAGTTGTTTAATACAAGTTTAACCACATTTGTCATCATTAAAATAATACACTGGAAAACATACCTTGATCTTGTTTGAACAATTGCTAGGTGATAATTCAGGAATTTTACAAATAATTTTTATACAAATATATTGTCTAATATGGATTAGGCACAGCCTACAGGCGAGCATGGCATCTACTCATAGACATGTACATGTATTTTACTAGTCTATGATTATGAGCCCACAGTCTCTTGAAGTTCCAAAAATAAGAAAAACATTTTTTTCTTAGTTTTTGAAACTTCAAGTGACTGTGATGAGTCAAACGTCGATCATTTAAAAAAGTATCCTTTTCATCCGGGGGTCGTGCACATGGGCTTGTTACGATTTTTTTTTTTCCCTCGACTACTCTAAAAAAATACATTTTTGCACACATGAGACATATGAGAGTAGTCGAGGGGTAAAAAAAAATCGTAACAAACCCCTGTGGGTCGTGTTGCTCGTATGTGTTTATGTACATGTTTTGTAAAATAAATGATGAAAGTTCATAACATTAAATTTTGACATGATTATTTGTAAAAATGTGGTTCAAAGTCCACCGAAATGTCAATAATATTTAAGAAAACAAATACCGTAATAGCTTTCATAAAGAAACATATAATCATCCTTTTCACGCACAAATCAATTTATAACTCCGACAGAAAAGGTATAAAATATCGAATGTCTTACCCCCGCTGATCCACTTCTCTTGTTGTAAACAAACAATTTTGATCGGACCAATCGGCAGTTGATCAAAATGAAAAAAGTAAGAGAAACCAGCTACCTCACGATCCTACGACCAACCCTGGAATACGCAGCAATGGTGTGTGATCCCATCACCCAAACCCTGATACAGACATTCGAAAATGTACAAAGAAGAGCGGCCCGCTTTGTCATAAATGATTACACCAGCAGAACACAAGGATGCATGACAAGCATGTTAACATCACTTGAGAGGCAGACTTTAGAACAATGGAGGAGGATAAGCAGACTCGTTATGATGTATAAGATCCAGCATCAACTCGTGGACATCGACCAAGACTTATACCTCAGACCTGGTGACAGCAGAACCAGAGGTCAACATAGGTTCTTCCAGGAGATGTCCAATTATGACACTCTCAGAAACTCCTTCCAAAGAACAGCACAATAATGGAACCACCTACCAGCCACCACAGTTGGGGCCAGCTCCATAGAGGAGTTCAGGGCTAACCTCCAACATCTTTGTACTCCTACAACTTGCTTGACATTTATTTTTCTTTGTTTTGAAACCATGAGCGACATGATCAACGAAATCGTGTGACGACAGCTTTAGGGGCGAAACAAAAAGGTCTAACGATTGTCCATTTTTTATATAAATTAATCGTTTCATGTACGGTTTCCTTTCTATTTGGGGGAGGGGGGTGTATTTTTAAACTGGATAGTTATTTTTTATTCAAATTAAAAGGCTGTTTCCTGTACTTCACTCTGTAATGATCATTTATCAAACATTAAGTGTATATTCTATAGAAATACATCTATTTTGCTAATAGATACAACCTATGTGAAAGTGATAGAAAATGTTGTATCTAGCCTATATGTGATACAAGATGTACTTTAGTCGGAACTAACTTTTGTGACGTCATAGGCTAGGAATGTGGGGAAACCCCAGTGACGTCTTTGTAAACATTGCGGAATCTCCGTCAGGATAATCTCAACGTACTCGAGATTTATCTTACTTATTTTATGTAAATATTTATTTAAAATACCCATTTATAAAAAATCAAAATGAATAAAAAAAATTCAATTACAATTTTAAAAATATATCCATATCATGGCATATGTACGGATATTAAAACATCGTCTCCTTGCCTGAAAACAAGTGAATAAACCTGTCACGACTTCAAAACAGTCCTTTGGCTTTGAACAATTTATAAGACATTCTTAACTGCACCATTCAATACATAAACAATTATTCGGCAACCAATTGTAAATCGCCACCAAAGAAACGCAGGGCAATGATTGTTTACTCTGACAGTGACAGCGATCATGAATGAATAACAATACTCAGTGTGTGACGTAAACTTAGGGGCGAAACAAGAAGGTCTAGCAATTGTCAATCTTTTAAATAAATTAATCGCTTCATGTAAAGAAGCTGTACGAATTCCTATTTTTTTGGGGTTACTTTTAAACTGGATAGTTATTTTTTATTCTAATTAATAGGTTATTTCCGGTCATTCGCTCCGATTGTCCATTCTATGCTGAAACTTAGAAACCACTTCCGGTTGGTATTGTTAGTATATTGATTCATATACAATACTTGTGCACTGTCGAAGCATACAGGTAATATGTGCATGAGGCTTAGAAACGGGGGAAAAGGCAAGGCTTCGCCGAGCCTTTTCCCACGTTTCGTGCCGAATACACATATTTACCTATATGCTTCGACAGTGCACATGTATTCTATTTATCCTGCAATTTTAAATCGTAAATAAACGTTTACTGGACGATGATAAAAGTATTTGAAATAATTTTGTGTATGTATTTGAAAACAATATCCCCCAATGTGCCCCAATGAGTTTGCCAAATATAAAATTTTATTCTATTTATAACTGACCAATATCAAAAAAAATATTGGGCAGGCTATATTGGTCGGTAAATGCTGTCATTGCAGGATAAATCTTCTTACACACATGTTGCTGTTTAGCTTGCATCTTGCGATGCTCGCTACTAATCTTATATCTGGATATATTTACATATAAACCTGTTTCACTATTATAGGATTAGGGTTATGCAACTTTCAACAATATTTCACTTATATCATGGCAGACAATTTATTAGTGGAGGTAACCGGAGTAACCAGAAAAAAACCACCGACCTGTCGCAATTCACTGTCAAACTTTATCACATAATGTTGTATTGAGTACACCATGAGAGGGACTCCAACTTACAACTTTAGTGGTGATTGGCACGGATTGCACAGGTAGTAAATCTCACTACCAGATGATCATGACCACGACAGCTGTTTCACTATTATAAGTCTTTGAATAAAATACCAATTGGTCTGGTCTGTATGTCCACCTAGACTTGTGATACAAAAAACACAATAATTTATTTTGGTCTACACATTTCTTTTTATTGCAAAATTATAATAAACATACTT
Organism: Gigantidas platifrons; assembly: GCA_002080005.1. NCBI lineage: Eukaryota > Metazoa > Mollusca > Bivalvia > Mytilida > Modiolidae > Gigantidas > Gigantidas platifrons. The sequence goes on along the minus strand of MJUT01028183.1, from coordinate 299,951 downwards.
ATTTCTAATTCCTGAAGTCTGGGACAACCCAGTTTGCCATGGTAACCCACTACTATCATACACAGCCTGTCTTAGGTCTAACAGTGACCGATTCTGTCCTCTCATATCTATACTGCATATCTTCTTAACATTGCTGAAACACATTACAAAGCCATCAAAAATTAACCAGAAGTCAGACCTTTCAATAAAGGGCAATACATGGTACTTTTACCCATCTAAAATGTCCTGATTTTAAAGAGTGTTGTAAAGGATATTCATGAAAATTATTCAAATTTTAATAATGTTAATAGTGAAGTACTGGTAGACTTGAAAAATATTGAAAACCCTGTGAAGTATTTTAAATTCAAAATGAAATGTGTGTTACATTCCTTTTTAATAACAAGTGTTTCACAGGTGTATATTTATAACTTTTCATTTTTAAAATAAACATGCATATTTTTTTTGGGTCGTAATTCATTAAAAATAATAATGCTTCTCTATTATGCTTAAAACCTTTCAGAACACATGAACAGGGTATATAACTATTTACTCAGGAAAAAACTTGAATCTAGCAATGCAACAATATTTCAGTTATATCATGGCGGTCAGTTTTATTGGTGGAGGGAATCAGAGTACCCAGAGAAAACCACCGACTTATCGCAAGTCACTGACAAATTTTATCACATAATGTTGTATCGAGTATACCTCGCAATGAACGGGGTTAGAACTCACAACTTTAGAGGTGATAGGCACTGATTGTACAGGTAGTTGTAACTACCATATGATCATGACCACGAAAGCCCATTAAAACATCAAGTCTTACAAACTTAGTGGTAAGTCTTCCAGGGCAGACATGTGTCATGTGTCGCCTGCAAACTTTTTCGATATCAAAAATATTCTAAGTTCCGTCAAACAGGAAGTGGACATGCGGCAGATTCGAAACTGTCTTAGAAGATACAGTTCTCCATACTGATGCTCTGTGCCAAATATCAAGAAGCTGGCCTGTGTGGTTCCTGAGAAAAATGTGACAGAAATTATTTTGTGACGCCGACGACAACGCATGACGATGGATAGTGATCCCTATGTCGCCTCTGTGTAACACAGGCGACACAATGACAAACAAACTAATCAACATGAAGACATTATTTGGTTAAATTTAATTACCTGATGCCCTTGAGTACACTGGTATCCAAATTAATGTTGTTTCCAGAAATATCTAATAGATTAACTTGAGATGACATAAGATTAGCTGCTGCAATGTCTGACAGTCTGTTAGAACCAACTTCTAATACCTGTAGAGTCAAAGAATTCAGCTTACTGTTTTATTAAGACTTTTAAATCAAAATGATCTCCTCCTATACAATATATTGCATTTGATATGGGAGATGACTGTTCCTGACTATTCCTTAATCAAAATTATCTCCCCTTTGCATATAATGCATTTGATATGAGTTGGTTTATGGTGCTTAATGCCACTTTCAACAATATTTCAGTTATATTCTGGTGGTAAGATTTATTGGTGGAGGAAACCGGAGTACGTGGAGAAAACCACCGACCTGTCGCAAGTCACTAACATACTTTATCACATAATGTTGTATCGAGTGGATCTCGCCATGAACGGGAGTCAAAGATATGGGAGATAACTGTTCCTGACTAATATTTAATCAAAATTATCTCCCTTATACATATAATGCATTCGATATGGAGATAACTGTTCCTGAGTATTTCTTAATCAAAATTATCTTCCCTATACATAAAAATGTATTTGATATGGGAGATAACTGCTCCTGACTATTTCTTAATCAAAATTATCTCCCCTGTACATAAACATGTATTTGCTATTCCTGATTTTTATTTATTTATTATATGCCATCTTAATTTTTTTTTTACAATTTATATGTGTTTTAATTTTATTTTTAACCTTTGTGATATGTTTTTATATATTTCTCATTTTCAGTTTTTGATTCAAAATATGCTGAAAAATAATACAAACTGAAGAAGGGAATTATTTAAATCATTACATGTAGTTCAAGATCGCAAATTGAAAACAAAATTAACAACATAAATGTTTTCTTCAGTATTTGAAGGAATGAATACACATCCTATCCTCAAATACATGTCCCATTTCTACCTCACAGACATCTATACCTCAGATCTACCTGGTATGTCCTTTTTTCAAATTGGCGTCCAATTCTCACTTTCTCAAATCGATGCCCTATGATGTCACTGACGTATGTCCTAACCCTAACCAAGAAATTTGCCATGGATATGAGAATTTGGAAAGGATGCCGATTTGAGAATCCCCTTAAATCGGACTGTGATTTGAGATAATATTGTCAGTGGAGGCCAATTTGAGTCTATCATATGTGTGTTCAAATCTTTTTAATATTTGCCAATGAAAAACTGCATAGACCCTTTGGAACATATTATTTTAGTGTTTGAATTAGAGGTAGAATTAAGCTAGTATTCCAGATCAATAAGGATTCTGTATAGACAGGTTTCACAGTTCATTTGAATAATCCTACTCATTTACATATTTACATACTAGTGAACTGACCTTTAAACTTTGAGCTCTTTTGAAGTCAGGAAGATCTCTGATGAAGTTTGCATTTATTCTCAGGATCTGTAGCTTTGGGTGTTTACCTAATGTTGTAGGTATATTTCTTAACTTGTTCCCAGACAGATTTAATTCCTGTAGTGTCTCAAGCTTTACCATATCTCTATAAAACATGTAAATAAAGTCAACATACAGAACAAATTACAGTTAAACCTGCCCATGCAGTCACCTCTATTAAGCAGTCACCTCTGTTAAGCAGTCACCTGTATTAAAACATCATATTTTACTTGTTATGTCATAGAAAATGTCATATGAAGGTTACCCCTTTTCAGAGGTTACCTGTCTTAGAAGACCACCTTTTCTTTGCCACAAAGGTGACCACTTAATACATGTTCAACTGTATATATAAATATCAAAATTGTATGCAAAAGAAAATATATTTGAATTTTGACACCATCATTATGACATGTACAATGTATGTAGCTGGCAAATTTCCTTTGTATTTGGAATTTATCATGTTTATAATCGTCAGTAAGCCACAGCTGATCACGTTCCCAATACTCTTCACTCATCACCCATGGGTCATCTGACATAGAAAGCTTTGCTTTGTTGAAAAAGCCTATTAATAGTTATCAATCTAAATCATCGTTTGCTATTGTTAATCTCCTTCTTTAAGGTGAGAAAGCTAGATAGAAAAATGGGGACTCCCATAATATGTAAAGAATTCCTGTCTTAATTTAGATACATTTAAAAGCAGTGATGAAATTCATCTTGACTTATCAAAGTGTTTTAAAACAATAGAAGTGTGATCGTATATGGGCTACCAACGATGCATGCCTATTTGACCAACATTGACTTAAGACTTATTTTAATTGTTTGAATTTGAAATCTTTCTCATTTCTTAATTGAGAGTAACAAGATATATTTTGACACTAAATGAATGCTTATTTAATTAAATCTTATATGTTCTTAATTAATTAATTGTTTATCTGACAATTTAATTCTGATAAATTTACCCCCAGCTCTTTTGCCGATGAAGTTGTATTAGTGCAGACTCATATGGAGCATATGAGTTCATGTCAGTCCGGATTTTTAGTTGTATGTGTGTCTCAATTTTCAGTTGTCTGGGTATTCGTAATTTTTTGTCAGCTATTAAATATTTGTCTTTTTGTCATGATATACCTGTATATTTATATCATATATTGTTATTAAAGTAATATATTGATCCTTTAAGACTATTTAAGTGAAGGGGCTAGTCACTACTAACAGTAGCTAGAGAAAAACTTAGTGGTAAGTTTTTCAGGGAAGACATGTGTCGCCTGCGAACTTATTTTCTTTAGATGACTTCGTCATTGAAAGTGACATCATGATGAAAAAGAATATTATTCTAAATTATGTGATATAGTTTATAGTTTTGACTGATGAAGTTTATGAAAATTACAATTTATTCTGACATGATGAATTATTTGAAGGATGCGATATTATCATGCGAATAAAAATAATCTATAGCTAAGTTCCATCAAAAAGGATGTGGACATGTGATACAGTTCTCCATACTGATGCTCTGTGCCATATATCAGGAAGCTAGCCTGTATGGTTCCTGGGAAAAATGTGACAAATTTTTCTATCTAAAAATATTCTAAGTTGCGGCAAACAAGAAGTGGACATGCAGCAGAATCGAAACTATCTTACACGATACAGTTCTCCATACTGATGCTCTGTGCCAGATATCAGGAAGCTAACCTGTCTGGTTGCTAAGAAAATGTGACAGAAATTATTGTGTGACAAATTTTTCAATATAAAAAATAATGTAAGTTCTGTCAAACAGGAAGTGGACATGCAGCAGATTCGCAACTGTCTTACACGATACAGTTCTCCATACTGATGCTCTGTGTCAAATATCAAGAAGCTGGTCTGTGTGGTTCCTCAGAAAAATGTGACAGAAATTATTTTATGACAAATTTTTCTATATAAATAATATTCTAAGTTCCGTCAAACAGGAAGTGGACATGCGGCAGATTCGAAACTGTTCTACACAATACAGTTCTCCATACGGATGCTCTGTGCCAAATATCAAGAAGCTGGCCTGTGTGGTTCCTGAGAAAAATGTGACAGAAATTATTTTGTGGCGGCGATGCGTAACGCAGGCGACACAAAAAGGTTTCATGAATCACGAAATCATTAACAACTTTTTAATGAATATTATTACCTGATATAATCAGTGTCAATAAATACACAATTTAAACATTTAACTATCCTATGATGCAGATTAAAATTCATGTACATCTGTAGTTAATAATATGTTTTGAATACAGTCCTTTGTACAAGATGCTTTTGAAGTACTTGTTTGAGTGGTTTATTTATCTGTATGTGTACTTTGTGTAACATTACAATCATTATGGCTTCTATAGTACAAGGTAATACATTTTAATATAGTTGAAAAGATGTCAGTTCAAATCTGACTGGAAGCTATGAGCTTTTTAATGTGTGCTTGGTCATATTGACTGTATAAACTAACTTCAGCTAAGAAACTTGGACACAAGCTCCTAGCTTAATGAAAGTTTTGAAGGACTGCTCCTTTTTCAGTGTGATTTTTATACGACCACAGAAATTTTGTTGTGGTGGTATTATGTTATGGGTCTGTAGACAAAATGGTTTCCTATCTCATCAGTGGTGTAATGGTTAGCATGTTCACCTTGAGTGTGTTAGATCCATGGGATAGAGCCCCAGTCTGGTCAAACCAAAGACTATAAAATTGGTATTTGTTGCTTCTCTGCTATTAAAGCATGCAGCAAGGTACCGACCATTTAACTTGCAGGGGGGTGGGGGGTTATGGTTTTTTGTTTCGTTCAGAAATTTTTTTCGGACAACACGAGAGTTAGAATATTTATTTTTTTGTCACGCAAAGCGTGAAATTTTTTTCCAGAATTTAACATTAAGTTATATGATAAAAACTCTGAATCAGATAATTTTTTTCCTCCACCAAAATCAGAATATTTTTTTCAGCAACATTGGGAATCAGAATATTTTTTTTGAAAAAAACCATAACCTCCCTTTGAAGTTAAATGGTCCGTCCCTAAGGAGTAAGAACCAAGACTGGCCGGCTAGGAATCGGAATATACATTAATGTGCCAGAGTGGAGTGACATGTCTTCTCACTCACTTGTTTTCTTTATTAGACACCAACAATTTTATTAGTGAAGGGGGGGAGGGGAGCTTGGGATTTTTATGTATGTCAGAAGAGAATCCAATTTTTGTTTCACACATCAGGTAGATCAAAAATATTTTTTATACATACATGAGGTAAAAGATACATGCATATGATTTATTGGGCATGCAGATGTTTCAAGACTGTGCTTGTTGAGAAAAACTAATAAAATAGCTAGGATTGGTACTAAATTTTAGGTAGGGTCGAGTTAACCTAAACAAGCATTATATCTTAGGGTTGAGGTGTATCCAGGTCTACTTTGAAATTTGGACATAGTGGAAAATAAACGATTTTTATTCTAAAAAAAATCCCCCCTCCCTCAGTAGTAAAATGGTTAGTGCTTTATGTCTTATTAAATATATTGAACACTATGCTTAGAGGAGCCATTCCATAAGTAAAAGTAATATAAACTTTTCATTCAATCAACACTGGAAGACATCTAACATAATAATCCCGACACTCTGAAGCAGATGTCCTTGAAATGTCATTATGTGCCAAGCAAACCACGTCGTATTTCCCTGGCATCCACGTATGGTCGGTCTTCTTGATAGCTACCCTCCACTTTTTAAAAACAGCATTTGTGTCATTTTACATGAATATATATCCCATAAATCAATATCGTAGTTTACATTAGTTACGTCATTGATGCTAGCCGAGGAGTTCCGAAAGTAATAACTGATAGAACACATACGCCACCTATTAGCGAACAATCGTAGGTGAACCCCATTCAGGAAATACAGAAAATTTTCGTGGAGAATTGAAAAGAACTTAATTTACCTCAAACTATAAAGAAATATTACTTCATAATATTTCTGTATTATACCTGTTTCTCCATTCTGTTATGTAGTTGTGAGCCAGATGAACAATTTTCAGTCTCGTAAATGTGCAGACAAACCAAATAGCTGAGTCATCAAGATGGTTGAATGACATATATAGTTCCTGTAGTCTGAAGGGTGAATTAGAGGGAGATAACTCAGGTAAATCCTCTAACTCGTTCATCGTCAAATTCAGGTATCTTAATCTAATTAAAAACAGAATTACATTTATTTTCTATTTCTCTCCGATACATTTTTCGATGTGATAGAGTTAATATATTTATTAATAGAAACATTTAACTACAAAAAAAGTAAGATAAAAGAAATTATTAAGTATTAAGGAAATGGGTTTTTTTCATAATTTTTTTTATACAACATCTAAACATATTCTGGAAATTATTCATGTTCATTGTGTAATACAGGACAAGCTTCTTCATTAATAAGAACTGACAATAAGAAACAGTGACATATTGTAACATTGAGCAAATTATAATAATTATTAAACTTTTTAATGGAGAAATTTTAAATAAGTACTTCTTCATTGAACAGGGTCAGTCATGGACGTTTGGTAGTTAGATTTACAACTACCTATGCAATCAATGCCTATCACCACTAACGTTATGAGTTCAATCCCACTCAGGTGAGGTGTACTCGATACAACATTATGTGATAAAGTTTGTTAGTGACTTGCAGCAGGTCGGTGGTTTTTTCTGGGTACTCTAGTTTCCTCCACCAATAAAATTAATCGCCACGATATCATTGAAATATTGTTGAAAGTGGCATTAAACATCATAACCCTAAACTCACTTAATTGAACAGAATTGGGCATACTGATGTTTTCACAATAATACTCATTAAAGAATTATTTGACTTGTTTTCTGTGTTAGGCTGTGAGACTCATTGTTGGTAAGTTTGAGTCATAACCTATGCATGTTAATAAATGTTATAAATCATTAAAGATCTGTTTTACATGTAGCATGATCTATGTAGAGACCCAAATTATTGGAGAAAAAAAATTCAATCAACCAGTTAAAAAAAAGTACCTTGTAAACTCTTTCATTTAAGATACAAGTTAGTATACTCCACTAATTAGACTTCCCACATGTCTCTGTGTAATTTTTTTATATACTTGTTTCATTTATTATAAATTGTTGCTATGAAATAATCGTGGGTTTGAGTCCCAATCGGGTCAAACCAAAGAACATAAAATTGGTATTTGTTGCTTCTTCGCTAAGCACACAGCATTAAGGAGAAAGAGCAGAGACTGATTGGCTCAGAATCAGAATAATGTGTCTGAGTGGTGTGACATGTCTATCCATGGACTGCTGTTTCAGTGAGCTAGCACTATAAAAATCCAATTCAGTGTGTTGGTCTATTACAAAGCGAACCTCATCATCATCTCATTGAAAATTACCCTGTTCTCGCCATGATATAGATAAAAAAAATTGCTGAGTTGGCGTTAAACAACAATCACTCAATCACTCACTGTTGCTATGAAAGTAAAATTATATACCATACTATCTACACTGGTTACTATTAAACTGATACCCACTTAGAGTTGACTCATAGTAGTACAACTTAAACTGATACCCACTTAGAGCTGGACTCATAGTAATACAACTTAAACTGATACCCACTTAGAGCTGGACTCATAGTAATATAACTTAAACTGATACCCACTTAGAGCTGGACTCATAGTAATACAACTTAAACTGATACCCACTTAGAGCTGGACTCATAGTAATACAACTTTTGAATACAAATTTTGTAATCATACTTTAAAATCGTCCAATCAGAATGCTGTATTTATTGGATATCAATGTTTTGTTTGGCTGTTTTTCAGAGTACTTGACATTTTTATCACAGTAAAGCCCTATTTGTATACCTCATTGGTAGTCTGTATAGACAATCGATCATCTTAAGACTATTACACCTCAGCTCACCAGAGAGTGCTCTATTGTGTTTAAGGATTTTATCAAATGGGTGGCATTTGGTGAAATGGATATAAGAAACAGGGTAGAATTTACTTAGAGGTACATTTTTGCATTTATAAAATAGATGGCATTTAGCAAGAGGTATTTTCTTAAAACATACTTAGAGGCCTTCATAAATAATTCAGAAGGAATAGCTTCCAATCTATTGTGCTCCAAGTTAAGTTCCTCGATCACAGTTTTACCAATGTCTTCTGGGAAATATGTTATCAAATTATGATTGGCTTTCAGGACTTTCAGCTTCTGTGCTTCAACAAACAACCTGAAGATAAAATATGGGAAATAAATGACAAAATTCATTAGTAAACTCCTAATATGACACAGACATACTAAGTTGCTGTAATATACTGAACAGTAAAAGAAACATTGTTTGCAAAAAATAATTCTAAATTTAAAATTGGTAAATTTTTTGTGTGGAACAGGTACATCATTTGTATAATAAATCCTTTATTATATTTTGGAAACATTTTATGGTTGACTGCATACTTTAGCTTAGTTGAAGATATTGGATTTTGAGAGGTTGAGTGTGTGTAAGAGCATTAAATGAAAAACATGATAAGCTCATGTAAATCCTACTAAACTCTGCTTATTTAAGAAGCAGAAAATTCAAAGATTTTCAGTACTGCTATTGAACAACAAGAACAAGCTATTGGAAGAATGAATGGTGTCATCTTTCAGAGCAAAGGCCCAGGCAGATATAATGGGGTTACCTTTAGTTTTATTAATAATTCAGAAAACTAAGATTACCTCCCTTAGCATATAAAATACAATGTAGCTATATACATACATAAAGCTATACTTCTTTCATTATCTTATTGAAATAAATGATCAATACAGATTTTTTCTTAAGTTGTCAGAACTGAATAAAAGTATACAGCTGTTGACATTACTGTTTAAACTTTCTTTGCATAATATAAGTTCAATATACATGTATTTCAAGTAAGTATAATTTTATATTATACAGCATGGGTCCAAAATTATGTAGGTCCGAGCTCCATGACCTTTAACTGTTGAATTTCGACTTGCAATTAATTTTGAACCCCCTGTACAGGGTCAGTATAACAAAAAAAATTTGACTTTTTGGTAAGTGCACAGTTTAATGGGAGATTTTGCTCTAATATCGCTACTTTATGCTTTTTTTTTTTTATCTTCTTGCTGTTGGATATTTGCTAACGACATTCTGTTTGATGGTCTTGTTGAAATTTTAAGACTTTTGAAAACAAATATTATTCTAATACTGCAATAGTTAAATTGCAAAATGTTATATGGAGCTCTGTGTGCAACTTACAACTTCCTCAAAGCAAAGTTGCATAGAAGATTTTCAGCAATTTTACAAAGATTTCACGTAATTATGCATCTTAGGGACTGACCATTTAACTTGCAGGGGGGGGGGGGGGGG
>MJUT01028183.1:265644-289916 GCA_002080005.1 Gigantidas platifrons | reverse complement strand
GAAATTTTTTCCAGAATTTAACATTAGGTTATATGACAAAAACTCTGAATCAGATAACATTTTTTCCTCCACCAAAATCAGAATATTTTTTCATTGTAAACTGTAAAACAATATCTACAACTTACAGTGAAAATGGCAATAATTTAAAGAAAAATTAATTAAATTTGTAAACTTTAATTGAATTCCATGAGCATTTGATGAATTCAGATATAACAAGGTTTTTATGAATTCTAATTCATATTATGAAATTGTCAAACGAAATATTAAAACTGAGCTAACGTCTGTCTAAAAAAAATTTTAATATTTAAATGCTTGAAAAAAATACTAAATCTAAAATCGATACTAATTATATTTTTACCGCCAAAACTTTTGGTAGTAAGGATATTTTTAGCATAAAGTTGAAGAACTTAAAAACGGAGTTGACAACTTTGATAAAAAGATAGAAATTGTAACCCCTAGATCTTCACTACCCCTCAGAAATTTACACTCTAGCCAAAGTTTAAAACTGTGTAAAACAAACCTTTCTGGTAGCTTTGTTAACCGATTGTAACTGATGTCCAGCTTGAGGAGAAAAAAACATTCAGACATCCATCCTGGTAGTGACTTTAACTTGTTACTGACAATAAAATTAAAAATAACAGTTATTTATTTGATTAACAAGCCCATAGTCTTATCAATGGAATAATCAGATAAACAAACAGACCTATTCTGTCAATATCAACTTTCATTCCAATAAAATTGTACTGTGCATGCTCATCAAATTTGAAAATTTGAATTATCCAATCGACATAAATGCCAAAAAAGACTTTAACCATGATGCAATTGCATATAATACGACAGTTCGTATTTAAGTGAAGAGTTATTTCCTGTGTCTAGCTCTTTGCCGTTAAGAATACATAAGGTGTACATCCGGGTCTCATTTTCGAACACTTTTTTAAGATGGCTGCCACCCTTTGTTACAAATAGCTGTCATTATCAGCAGAGAAAAAACTTTCCCTTTTATACCTTACTGGGTAGTGGTTGCGTGTTAATTTCATATTCTATGTTATCACTGATCATTGCCTGGCTAGGTTAGGATTATTCATCAGAAGCTGAAACTGCAGATAAAGAAACTTTGCTATATTGTGCAGTATCGTCGCATCGGATGTAATGACAATGTTCAAATTTAGTTACCGTAGATGACACTGAACTTTTTTTTACGAAGGTATTTTCCCTGTATCAGTGTTAGATTTACAGTAACATAATATACGGACAAACCAATTATTACTTGTCATATTAGAAAGAATACATAAATAGCTGTGGGTAATATTTTTTAAATATTTTCCTGCATCAATGTTCAATTCAAAGGAACATAATACAGAGTAAAACCCGCCATTTTGAATAAACGTTCAACGGCGGGAAATATAAATAGTACTATTTTACCTCCTTTACAAAAGACTTTCTAACTCCGAACTCCTGTATTGCACTGATTCCATTATAAATATGTATAATTGTATCAACATTCACTTTTATATTTAATACAAGTATACTGAGGGGTCATCATGGCCGTGATCATATGGTAGTTGAATTTACAATCAGTCTATCACCACTAAATTTACTAGTTTGATTCCACTCATGGTGTGGTGTACTTGATACAAAATCTGATAAAGTTTGTCAGTGACCTGCGACAGGTCGGTGGTTTTCTCCTGGTACTTCGTTTTCCTCCACCAATAAAACTGACTGCCATGATATAACTGAAATACCCTAACCCAAGTATACTGATATATCATATTCTAATTATTGGCAACCATTACATGGACTATGGAGCTTGTTGGTTGGTTTTCTAATGCTCATATGACAAATAAAATTTGAATTACTACCTACTGACAATAATTGATGAAATCATATATTGATATCTGTTTGTATTTAAAGAATAATCTCATAGATATTTTGTGGAAATGGTGAAACTTAGTCCTCGAAATAAAAATTAGAATTTACTGGTCCAAATCAAATTCTTGAATTTATTTTTATATACCGGTAGTTCTAAATAAAAACTGAAAAAATTACTGGTCCGAACCAAGTTTTATTTGTCTTGGGCAGGAAGACCGGTGCTCATTGTGAAGACTGAACTTAAGTTTCTTTGTACCTACTTGGCTAACTCAATATTGATGATCCACTCTGGTTTGGGATTGATGGAGAAGGTTTCCAGTTCTGAAAACAAAATTAATAGTTTGAGTTTATATTCAAAGATCATGTTTAATATTACATTGTCAAATACAATAAACTGCATCGGTGGTATAATGCCTTAGCCTGCTCTTCTCATGTGCGGTAGATCTTTGGTTTGAGCACAAGTCAGGACAAACGTAAAGAGCAAAGGCAGGTTAGCTGGGAATCAGGATAATGTGTCTGAGTGGAGCGACATGTCTACTTTATCAAAAATAGTCATTATACACTCAATAGCTTTCTATGACATGCTTTTTTAGTTCAATTTCTACTTAAATACCAACAATGATATTGAGCAGTGCCAGTGATCACTAATTTTGGTTGATTGATTACTTGATTGATGCTTAATGTCCAGCAAGCAATTTTTCAGCTATATTCAGGACGAGAATAATTTAAACGCCATGGGACTCGAAACAAGGAAATGTGATGGGTAGGGACGGAGAATTTTGCCAGTGCAACAGGTCTCCTATGGACCACTCATCATGAGCTGATACACTGGGTTCTTTAACGTGCGAAGAGGGTGGCAATCTCTCAACACGGGACCTCGGTTTTAATTACGTCTCATCCAAAGGACGGGCTGGTTGTCAATTTATACATTCTGCACAACCGACGGATGCCCCTTTAAGCCGAACTAGCTCTCGGTCCCATTTCTATACCCCGGGTTTCCCGTGGGGTTGACCCCTTTTAGAGGACTAGTACCTCTAGGACGGAGAAACCTAGCAAAACATTTCAACTATAGATAGTATGCTGACTGAGGGTTTGGTCATGTAACGCCAGTGACGTATTTATAACATGACATTAGAAAATAGCGATATTATGTTAATACCATGCTAGTTGCTTGATAATAGATATCATCGCATGTAAAGATCAAAGGGAAAATGTACAAATCACTGATAAAAACAATAACATCAGTTTTGAAGATCTCTCAACAAACATTATCACTAGTATCCAAACTCGTCCCGTCAGACTCACTTCATACTAGTAAAAATATCTATCTCTACCAGGGTTTATTCTAGGATTTGGATAAAATTGGCCACAGGCTCCTTCTTTTAACATAAAGTCGGCCATTAAAAACTACCGGTAGATTTGAGCCAATGCCAATAAACCTAATATTCTAATCAATACATGTTTGAAAACAAAATTTGTGTCCTATTAAATGAGTCTGTTTAAACTATGCATTATTTTACATATTTTTATTTCCATCATATCTGAGCCAGTGCCATGCCAGTTTAGAAAGCACATCGATCTTGCTTGATTTTCTTTTTGAATGATTGTCCTGTGTTAGAATCTTGTGGTCGAGCATCGTTATGTTTGGCAGATGCATCGATACCTTCAGAATCACCCTCTGTAAGAGTTTTAGGCTTGGTGAATTCACTAGTTTTGCAGATGAAATCAGGTATTCCACTTTCTTTACATTTAGACATTGTGAAAAGTTATCAATTAATTTGATTTGATTTGATTTGATTATTGTGTTTAACGCTAATTTCAAATTTCAACAATATTTCAGCTACATGTATATCTGTATAATCATGGCGACCAGTTTTAGTGGTGGAAGAAGCCGGAGTACCCGGAGAGAACCACAGACCATGAGTAAGCAACTGGTAAACTTTATGACTTGCGGCTGAGAGTCGAGTGCACCCTTTTTAGTAATTTACAAAGCCTGGCACGAACCCACGCTGTATTGGTGATATGCTTGTATGAGTTGTATGGTAATCCAACTACCTACTCATTGAGCTATCCGGGTCCTCTATGAATTAAAATGAGGAATGGAAGTGGTTGATCATTAATGTCCACATTGCTTAAAATAACATTAAATTTTCAAATTCAAGTAACAATTTCAAAATTCTTACAAATTTTTTTTTTTCTTCGTAAGAATGCAATGAAAAAATTTAAGTACTGATTTCATCTGTTTACATCTCGATCAAAAACCGAAAGTGGTCTAAACATAATACACTGGATCATAATCAGATACATGCTTAGTTCAGAAGAACAAAGCTGAAATTTAACCCATTATGCAGGGTTTCAGATTGGGGCAATTTTTAGGTCATTGACCTAAAGATTTTAGAAATGGTCTAAATTTCTAAAACTTATAGGACATTTTTTTGGTTACATTATTAAGGCATGACTGATAGGAAATGCTGGTTTTAGGACAATTGTCCTGAACATGTCTGAGCATAGCAGAAACCCTGGTATGAAAACTTTCATTCTGGCACGACAGTGGCATAAAGTCTCATTACGGATCATTGACTTAAATTAAAATATCGCATTGGCACGGTCTAGAATGAACTCGGCTCTACCTTCAAGGCTGACGCTATTCTATATTTAACATTGATACAAACTTTCCTTATCTCCTAGGATATTGGTATTGGGAAATGTGTAGCATTTTGTTATAAATATGTAGCTTAATAGTTAAAACATAGAACATATGATAAACTGAAATATTGTAAGTGGCATTAAACACCATAAACCAAACCAAACCAATCTAATTAACATTATATCGACTTACCATTATGCGATGCCAATAGATTTTTCAATGAAGTTCCATTGATTTGTAGTGTATGCATCCTATTCCTCTCACAATTTAAATATTCCAGAGCTTTCAGAGAACGAATATCCAAATCGGGAATGTGATTGTCGCGCACATCTAAATGAGTCAATATTTCCAAAAATGAAAATTTGGCAGTTTCACTCGGCAAGAGAGACAATAAATTCATTCTAAAATCTACTTTCTTTATGTGTTGCATTTTTGACAACACGTCATATGTCAATTTCTCTATCCTATTCCCAGCCATGATAATGCTGTCAAGATGAAGCGATGAATGCTGTGAATGAAGCAGGACTTCAGGGATTGTGGTAAAATGGTTAAAGGCAAGCACTAAAACATGGAGTGACTTCATTCCTGACATTTCTACTGGCAATGTTGACAAATGATTGTTGTGAGCTTGTAGAACTTGAAGACTGAAAATGTAAAAGTAAACATTTTACATCACTTGATATTTTTTATTATCAAAAACCCAGATAATAATTTTCATACAGTCAAGTTTTGATTCACAAAACTGTTCTTACAGGAGTAATAAAATGTCATGGATACCTAATGACATATACAATGAATATCTCTGTGTATAAAAAAAAAGAGGCTGTCATGGTCGTGATCATATGGTAGTTGCATTTACAACTACCTGTGCAATCAATGCCTATCACCATTAAAGCTGTGAGTTCAAACCCTGCTCACGGCGAGGTGTACTCGATACAACATTATGTCATAAAGTTTGTCAATGACTTACGACAGGTCAGTGGTTTTCCCTGGTTACTCCGGTTTCCTCCACCAATAAAACTGACCGCCACGATATAACTGAAATATTGTTGAAAGTGGCATTAAACACTATAAACCAACCAATTACATAAAGATAATCTAGTATACAGTAATCACTTTCTTAATCATATCAACTCTACACATTTAATTTTTACCATTTTTGTTCTTCAGTGAGTTAAAACTTCTAATTACTATAACCAGGACTATTTGGTTTTTATTGTAGATGTTTTTTTTGTTTTGTTTATTTTTAACAAAGAAAAAAATAATAATAAAATTAATATCCATTCTAATCATAATGTAATTATACCTAGAAAGCTCGACAAGGTCTGGTGGTAATACTGAGATCTGATTGGTTGCAATGTTAAGTTCTGTGAGAGTCTTAAGTTTACACAGAGAAGATGGCAGAACTTTGAGTTTGTTATCTGCTAGGTTTAGACTAGTTAGACAATGGAACCTGTAAAATACAAATGTTGATACAGACTAATAAGACAATGGAACCTGTAAAATACAAATGTTGATACAGACTAGTAAGACCATGGAACCTGTAAAATACAAATGCTGATACAGACTAGTAAGACCATGGAACCTGTAAAATACAAATGCTGATACAGACTAGTAAGACAATGGAACCTGTAAAATACAAATGTTGATACAGACTAGTAAGGAACCTGTAAAATACAAATGTCGATACAGACTAGTAAGACAATGGAACCTGTAAAATACAAATGTTGATACAGACTAGTAAGACCATGGAACCTGTAAAATACAAATGTTGATACAGACTAGTAAGGAACCTGTAAAATACAAATGTCGATACAGACTAGTAAGATAATGGAACCTGTAAAATACAAATGTTGATACAGACTAGTAAGGAACCTGTAAAATACAAATGTTGATACAGACTAGTAAGACAATGGAACCTGTAAAATACAAATGTTGATACAGACTAGTAAGACCATGGAACCTGTAAAATACAAATACTGATACAGACTAGTAAGATAATGGAACCTGTAAAATACAAATGTTGATACAGACTAGTAAGACAACGGAACCTGTAAAATACAAATACTGATACAGACTAGTAAGACCATGGAACCTGTAAAATACAAATACTGATACAGACTAGTAAGACAATAGAACCTGTAAAATACAAATGTTGATACTGTTAATATGGTTCTTTATTCATTTTGTCATATAACATTATCGTGTACCATGAAATATTTGTGTCAACACTTTCCAGCAGAATGGTTACTAAATATCTACTGGCTAATAATAAAACGAAAAACACACATTGTTGGAACAGTTCCAAAATCCAATTGAAAAATTGTCAAACAAGCACAATTGATATACCTAAACCACATATACATGACCACTCTCTCTCCTGGATTTGTAACCGCATCAGTGGTGTAATGGTTAGTGTGCTCACCTCAAGTGCGGTAGATTGTGGGTTTGAGACCAGATCGGGTCAAACCAAGACCATTAAGTTGGAATTTGTTGCTTCTACACTAAGCACGCAGCATTAAGGATAAATAGCAAAGACTGGTTGGCTCGGATTCTGGATAATGTGTCTAAGTGGGGCGACATGTCTATCTGCGGACTGTTGTTTCAGTGAGATAGCACTATAAAAATCCAACTAGGCATGCTGGTCTAGTACAAAGCAGACCTCATTACTATCTCATTGAAAATTAATTTGTTCTCACCATGATAGAGCTGAACAATTGTTGAATTGGCTTTAAGCAGCAATCAATCACTCCCCCTCATACTCTGACAATATTTGTATAATATATTACCTCGGTAGATCATCCAACCAACCAATGGTATAAATATCTTCCTCGATCGGACATGTCTTGAGAGCATTATGTCTCAGATTGAGAATCCTTAAATCTTCATTAATGAACACAGTTTCTGGTAAGAATTCTAAATGACAGTTTGACAAGTCAGCCTTAGATGGTAATTTAGCTGTAGCCTGAAAAAAACCCACATAAATATTTAATTTTAAATGCTACATGTGTACTTAAAAACTCACCCACTTGCGATTTGGGTGTTTTGCTTGATCAACTTCAAATGCATAAGGTCGACACCAAAATTAATCATAATACAATTTTAATTTTAGCTGACCACTTACTTTTAATATGTATTAAATGTCAATAAGGTCTAAAGTCTTCCAGTTTTACCAGAAGTCAAAATATAATTCATCCTCTTCAATAATTCTATGGCTGCCACCATACATTGGTTGATCCACGAATGTCTGTGTCTATTGATTCCAGATATGTTTCCAATATAATTTTGTCAATTTCTTTTTCCTTAACTGCCTTTGCAATTGATGACTTCACTATGGGTCCAATATTGCAGGCTTGGCACATTGATGCCAAGCCTGGCGGAACATATGGTCTAATTCTCAGCTTTTGTTTGGGATTCCATTATGTTCTAGATTTTCTTGTTTTGTCATATGTAGTAAGATCTATCTATTTAGAACCCTTTATATAAACCAAACTTTAAATAATGTCACAACATGAGACTTCTTATAAATTTAAACTGTATAAACCAAACACATAAGTTAGTCACAAGAAGGTTTGGTTAAGACTTTGTCACTGGTGTGTTCAAGAGTTTAAGGTTTGCCATAAGAGTGATTTGTATCATTTTGATTGGTTAAATTATTGACCTTTAAAGTATCAATTTTTATTCGCACATTAACTAACAAAAAGTCCTCAAATTCTCCTTAGCTTTTATCTATTACCTTTTTAGCTTTTATCCATTACCTTTTTAGTTTTTATAATTACCGTTCTAGCTTTTATCATTACCTTTTTAGCTTTTCTGATCCATTTAGAGTATTCATTGTCATCTGCAAATGACAGGTACACTGACCTATCACCTTGTAAGGTTGAGGTCAACTTAAGACAACGGTCATGAACTTTGAACTGTACTTCCTCTACAGAACCTTTAGCTAGTTGTACTATTGTAGGTTTGGAATTCTTGTTTTTATCTGAAAGAGATAAGATTTAAATTGTCATCATGTGAATTTGTACCTGTATTTACATCATCAATGTATCAATTGTATTAATGTAATTGTATGGTAGTTGGATTTATAACTACCTATGCACTCAGTGCAACCGCTAAAGTTGTGAGTTGGAATCCTGCTCATGGCAGGATGTACTCTAAACAACAGCATGTGATAAAGCTTGCTAGTGATTTGCAGCAAGTCTGTGGTTTTCTCCGGGCTATAGTAGATGCAAAATTGGAATGAAACGAAGGTGCTTTTTATGAAGGGACATCAACAGATCATCCCTGAGAATTAACAAATTAAATGGCACTGTGGTTCTAATATTTTACATACTATCATCTCTGCCAAATTTAGAATAGAAAAAATGTTCATGTGGTTTCTAATGACATTTATTTTCTTTATTTCATTTTTATGTCAATGGTAGCCATATTAAATTGGTCAGCTGACTTAAAATGGTTCTACTTTAGGTACCTCTGTATATCATTAATCTGGTACCAGAAATAACACAAAGACGTTTCACCCATTGGTAAATCAATTTTCCTTTCCGTACCAGTACCAATGACTGCAACTGGTTCCTGGAATATGTGCTGTCTGATATGGGTTTACCTAAAAAAAAAGATAATGATAATGAACATCAGAAAGAAATAAAAACAACTCAATGTACAATAAGATATACATGTATCTAAAATATAACATTAGTGAAAGACTAAAAACCTGTAATTTACAACTACCTGTGCAATCAGTATGTACCTATCACCACTGAAGTTGTAAATTCGAATCACGCTCATGGCAAGGTGTGCTTGATACAACATTATGTCATAAAGTTGTCAGTGACTTGCAGGCAGGCATTGGCTTTCTCTAGGTATTCCACCAATAAAACAGATCACCACGATATAAATGGAATATTGTTGAAAGTGGTGTTAAACACTATAACCCTAACCCTAGAAACTTGTACTTTCTGACCAGAAGTTAACTTTAAAAGTAGAGTGTGATTTGATATTTTATATATGTCTATTACAGCAAAAGTGGGATTATGATTTGAGTTAGTGGGTGAGCAATATGTCAGCTATATCATGACGAAAACAAGCTACATTTCTATAAGATGACAATGATGTCCGCTTTGGTACTAGACCAACATGTCGAGTCAGATGTTTATAGTGCTAGCTCACTAAAACAACAGTCCGCAGGTAAACAATTTAGCATGCTGCTCCACTCATACCCATTACCTTGATTCCATGCCAGCCATGCTCTGTTCTTACTCCTTAATGCTGTGTGCAGGGCAGAGAGGCAGCAAATACCTTTATTACAGTCTTAGGTTTGACTCAGTCAGAGCTCAAACTCACGATTTACCACCTGGAGGTGAGTGTGCTAACTACCGGTACATGTATTACACAACTGATGAGGTTATCGTGATTTTATATTTGACTGATTTTTATATTGCAGCAAACAAGTCATGTTAAATCACTATATAACTATCCCAAAGTGACAACAAACATTTGGTTCATTGTCCTGAAACTTCTCATGGTCATGGTGTTTAACACCACTTTAAACAATATTTCAGTTATCGTGGCGGTCAGTTTTTTTATGGAGGAAACCTGAGTGTCCGGAGAAAACCACCGATTTGTCGCAAATCACTAATAAACATTATCACATAATGCTGCATCAGGTATACCTGCCATGAGTGAGAATGGAACTCACAACTTTAGTGACAATAGGTACTGATTGCACAGGTAGTTGTAAATCCGACTACCATACGATCACGACCACCGGAGGCCCCAAAACTTCTTCAACAATAATACAATGGCGACAAATTGATTAGTAAATAAGTAACACATTTTTTACTTCAAATTTTACTTCTTTTTTTTTTTCCTTTTTTTTCTATAAGATTTGATATATTATTTAATAAATCTAAAACAATTAATAATATTTAAGACATCAATCAATCAATTTGGGAGACGAATTTATATAAGCTCAATAGCTTGTTTTCGGATCCCTTTAATTAATGCAATTGCAGTTGTATTTGTCTCACTATGTATGTAATTTATGATATGTCTTAATTAATAAAATACGTTTACACTAATCAATCAATGAAATGTTTACTTGTTTCAATCAGGATAAAACTTGAATTTAATTTTTTTTTACATAATTTATCAGTAAACATATTTCAAATTGATTTATAGAAGACAAATTATAGTTAATGAATAAATTACGTGTCAATAGGTAATTCTTAAAAAAAATTAAAATACTGGTTTGTTTACAAAATAAAAAAAAATCAATGAATTTGGGTTGGGACAGTTTTTGGTAGGTCTGTTGAGTTTTAGCATAACATAATTATTTAATGGGTGGCCTAATGTAAGACATTCATACTGACTGTATGGTATATTATATACTATTTTGTTTTAAAATACAAGGTTTGCTCAACAAGACCCAGAGGAACAGAAGATAGTCTCTCATGTCCATTTACATCCAATTAATTTATTTTACTCATTATACTATACACATGTACTGTCAAAACATTTTATTGTGCATGTATCTAATCCATATGAAGGAGATGACTTATGTACCTTTTATGAAACTTTTAATATGGCAAAACACGATCCATACAACAACAAAAAGATAAACATTCAACAGTTTATGAATCATTGTCATATAAGTGTATGAAGAACAGAATGTGATTTCTGAATAGACTTATCCTTGATAAAGGCCCTGATGGTGGAAACGTTTAATAAAGAGCTAGAAAATTGAACATTTATAATAACAAAATGTAGCTTTTAAACTAATTCAGAAAGAAAAATAAACAAATAAAAAAATATTAGTAAATACTATGTAGGCAGTGACCACAAGACATTTAATGTGGATGTCTGTAATGTCAGTGACCACAAGATATGTAATGTGGATGTCTGTAATGTCAGTGACCACAAGACATTTAATGTGGATGTCTGTAATGTCAGTGACCACAAGACATTTAATGTGGATATCTGTAATGTCAGTGACCACAAGACATTTAATGTGGATGTCTATAATGTCAGTGACCACAAGACATTTAATGTGGATGTCTGTAATGTCAGTGAACACAAGACATGTCCATGTACAGTCCTAAAGCTGTCTGAATAAGTCCACAAATCTTTAACTAGATATTAATTCAACCTAAACAAATATATAATTCAACTAAAGAAAATACATAGAGACTGAATTGGTATCTAATTAACTGGTTCAACCCCACCATGTTTTTGTGCCTGTCCCAGTTTCTACCATTGTCTTCATGTTGTGTTCTGTATGAGCCAGATGAGGGCTTAAAATTTATAATAGTTGTGTCTAGTGAAATTGATGACCATTCTTTGCTGTTTCATTTTTTTTTTCAAAACATGAATTATCAGGTTTGCCCATAGCATTTACAAATTTTCAATATCATTTGAAGATTAATCCTTAAATCAGTATTTATTTTTTATAATAACAGAAAGGTGTATTTATATAAAAAGGAAATAAAGAATATTATTAAAATTTAAATTGTGTTTAATTCTTAATAAACACAAATGATCTCAAAATTGAAAAATGGAATGTAACATAAAAACTACATTATTTCAAATTACTAAAAATTAAATAATATTATGTGATTGATAGATCATTATAAAATAGTTAACAACTATGTTTTGTATCATTCTAATTTGATTAAAAGTCAGTTTTAATATTACCAAATTGGTAACAACAGTTAACATGAACAATTACATCACAGTTTTTATGTTACATCACAAAATTTTTCAAATGAAATGTTGTCTTTATTATGATATAAACATTGTGTGTTTTGACAGTCGAAAAAAAAACATTTTCCCATTGAACAGCTAATGATAATTGATCAAGATTAAAACTTTTATCAGACTATAATAATAAGGCTTCAGGGGAGATAACAACGTAATTTGATTCAATCTTAAAGTCTAAGTATGTCCTATAACAAACTAAGACATTGTAATGATACAGCCAGGTGTCAAGAGCTAGAAATACATTAACACAGGGACTAGTACGCATTTCCACAAATTATGCAAATGGCCTAAGGGGAGATAATAAGATTTTATCAGAAAATCGTCAAATTACTTGGTATTTTGTTATCTAAATAAAGATGTCTTTCTTTGGTTGAGTGGTATTTATTTTTATTTGTTTATGAAATAAACATGGACATAAAATTTCTATATTAAAGCAATGAAGTAGTATATTTGGGTCTGATCTTCATCAACTGTGGGAGTTTTCTTCATTCATGAGATACCTATTTTATTTTAGTAGGAGTGTTTTCACAAAAAATATATTCTAAAAGAAACATTTTATACTTTATTAATGAACTAAATATTGCAAAATTGAAAAAAAAAATCATGCTAAAAAATATTACAATTTTTATTTAATTTGGGATATATGTATATCTTTTTGGGACAGTCATTTTTGTAGATAGTATAAACTATTGTATAGAAACCCTTGTTATAAGGCCAAAAACAGCTTTGCATATGTTAATCCTACTGACCCTAATTTTTCATGCCTACCCTTAAGTTTGTATTGCCATTTGACAAGAATTGTTAAAGTCACCTCCGTGTCCTGTATTACCTATCAGCAAGATAGATATAAATAATAAAAAGACCCTATTTTTCTCAAAAATGTTTTCAGAAACAGTTTATTTTTGCTTTGGCCTTGTGAGATTTTTTTTGGTCTCATGTAGATGTGTTCATAAGGAAATTAAGGACTTCTAAAATAAGCTCCCCACCTTGGAGTCTATACCTTAAGGCTCTCAGTATATCAATAACCTGTCAATATTCCCTTTCACAATAACACATGATATATTACATGAGGACTGTCATTTGATTTATTCTCTTTCTATAAACACATCATATTATTTGTAGGAATCACATTTATAACTGACTTATAAAGAGAGAAAATGTCATAAAATTTACATCTACTCTCAACCTGCAACAAATTGGACAATAAATACTTATTATATCTGTTCTGTTGGAAGATCTTTACTGATGTATCCCTTTAAAAGGAGACATCATTATTTATCAAATTCTTTTTTTTAAATTGTGAAGAATTAAATTGCAATTGAATTGAATTTAATCAAATATTTTACAATAGTTTTCAGACTCCAACTAGGTTTTAATAATAATTAAATTTAAAGAAAAATTCTTTGCATGGATTTTTATGCTTGGTTAAATGCTTATTTTTATGAGTGAATAAATGACTTTTATTATCAAATAATTACATCTGTAAACTACTTATAGAAGTTTTCAACATTCCCAAATAAACCCATACACATCCCTTCCAACACCGGTAAAAAGTGATGTTTTAGCACAGGAATTAGTTGGTTACGATAAGAATTTGAAAGAAATATTAGTATCCGGTTTTAAATTTGGTTTCAAATTGGGAATTCTAGGTAATCTTACTAATAGGTTTTCTAAAAACCATAAATCTGCTCTGGAAAACCCACAGCAGGTGTATGAAAAGTTAGCAAAAGAAGCACTGAAACTCAGAGTGGCTGGCCCATTCAAAAACATCCCTTTTGATAATTTTATTTGTTCACCTCTTGGTTTAGTCCCAAAGTCTGTCCCTGGGAAATTTAGGTTAATTCATGACCTGTCGTACCCGAAAGGCAACTCTGTGAATTTTTTAATACCCCCTGAGAATTCACAGGTAAAATATAATAGTATTGATATAGTTGTCAAGTTAGTGAAATATTTTGGTCGAAATGCTAAAATGAGTAAATGTGACATTGAAGATGCTTTTCGGATTGTCGCAATTCACCCATCTGATTACCACTTAGTAGGCTTTATATGGAACAATTTATACTATTATGATTGCTGTCTGCCAATGGGGGCTAGTAGTTCTTGTCAAATTTTTGAGCGTTTTTCTTGTGCTCTTCAGTGGATAATGGAAAATAAATATGATGTAGCGGAGATGTCCCATATAACAGATGACTTTTTATTTGTCGGTCCCCCAAACTCTGAGAAATGCCAAATTGATCTGAATAATTTTTTATCCTTATGTCGGAAATTAGGTATCCCCATTAAAGATGACAAAACAGTGCAACCAACTACAGTTTTAACTATTTATGGTATTGAAGTGGACTCTAGTTGTTTAGAATGTAGATTACCACAAGATAAAATAACAAAAGTTAAAAATGCATTAAATCAAGTGATGAAAAGGAAGAAAATTAAATTAAGAGACCTTCAGTCATTAATAGGTCTGTTAAATTTTTCTTGTCTTGTAGTTTGTCCGGGAAGAACATTTTTACGCCGTTTGATTGATCTCACAAAAAACATGACCAATCCATTTCATTTTGTGAGGCTGACTAAGGAAGCTAGAGCAGATATTTTAGCATGGAAAATTTTTTATTGATTCTTTCAATGGAAAATCAGTATTTTTAGATGACAAATGGGTCTCATCGGATCACTTGAAACTGTATACTGATGCATCTGGGAGTATTGGTTATGCAGCAGTTTTTGGGTCCTGGTGGTTTGCTGATAAATGGGTTGAGGACCTACAACACCATCAGATTGCACTTAAAGAACTATTTCCCATTACTCTTGCATTAGAAATCTGGGGTCAGCATATGAAAAACTCAAAATTTTTATTTTTAACTGACAACCAAGCTATTGTAGAGGTTTTAAACAAAAAATCATGCAAAGATGTTTTGCTTATGCATCTAGTGAGAAGGTTAGTTATTGCATCTCTCAAATTTAATATATTATTTAGAGCGAAACACATTTTTGGGAAATCCAACATACTAGCTGACCAGCTTTCACGGTTTCAATTTCAGAAAGCTCGAGTAACA
Organism: Gigantidas platifrons; assembly: GCA_002080005.1. Lineage (NCBI taxonomy): Eukaryota > Metazoa > Mollusca > Bivalvia > Mytilida > Modiolidae > Gigantidas > Gigantidas platifrons. The sequence goes on along the minus strand of MJUT01028183.1, from coordinate 274,595 downwards.
GCACCATGGCTTTCAAAACAACAGACAGAAGTACCAGTCTCTCTATTACACATTTAAATCATCCTGCACAGCTTTTGTTGAGGTCATCACTGTCTCAGTCAGCACGAAGATTATACAAGAGGTCTTGGCAATTATATTTTACTTTTAACCCCTACTGTAGAGAGCTTCCCCTGTCCGTTCTAGATATTTGCAATTTTATAGGTTTCCTATTTGATAGGTCCTACAGCCCCTCTACAATTCTATCAAATATATCGGCAATTAGTTTTATGCATAAAATATTTGGTTTTGCAGACCCTACTACATCATTTATTGTGAACAAGCTTATTAAAGGATGCCAGAAACTTAGAAAATCAAAAGACACACGCCATCCAATCACTTTAGAAATTTTACAAAAACTTGTGCTGGCTATGGAAAATTGTATTCCAACACTTAGTCACAGGGTTTTGCTGAAGGCTGTTTTTCTTTTAGCTTTCAATGCCTTTTTGAGGCTTGGGGAAATACTAATTCGTAGTGAACAGGATATTCCAAAAGTTTTACAAGCAAATGACGTCGAAGTACAATTCAGTGATGGCGTTCCTGTTAGTTTAACACTTGTGCTGCGGCATTTTAAGAATATAAAAAATAACTTTCCGGTTACAATTTCTTTAGAAGCAAACAAACAGGACAAACTTTTATGCCCTGTATTAGCCCTGCAGTATTATCTTGAGGTCAACAAAACAGGCCAGGGTCCTCTTTTTCAATTTCCGGGTGGAAGCCCTGTAACACATGCCTTTGTTTCCAAAAACCTTTCCAAAATCTTAGATTTTATAGGGCTAGATACCCGCACTTACAAAGGGCACAGTTTTAGAATAGGTGCAGCTACCCATGCAGCTAAGTTAGGATTATCAGAATCCTACATTAAACAACTTGGCAGGTGGAATTCTAATGTAGTGCAAAGATATATTCGGATTTCCTCATTTCAATTATAATAAATAAATTTCTTTGTTTATTACGTGAATTAAATGCTGTACAATTGAAAAGGTGGTTACAAATAAACTAATGACAACAAATTCATTTATCACATTAGGTTAAACTTCAACTACAGGGTCAGGATTTGCCTGCCGGGTAGATGTTTTTAACTACATTTGTGCATGATTATCATAGGGATAATGCTAGTGGATATTGATAGCATGAGGTCAGGATATGCCTGCTCATCAGTTTTACCATATCATGAAATTTTATTTTGAATGTTTATGTAGTTTGTATTCCGCAAGTTACATTTTTATTAAAAAGTGTCTTTTGTAAATAATTTTTATTATTAATACTTGGTTTTAGGTTGCTGACTGTACTGCTGGTTCAATATTGTATTGTCTCATATTTTAAAATGATTCTATGTGATAATTATGGTACAATCCAGGGGTCAGCAGATGGCTGCCCTGGGTTTTGTTTAATTTTACAAGGGTAATTACATGAGTGTGTATATCTTCACATTTTGTACATGTACATATTAGTATTGAAATAGTATAAATTTTCTTTATCTCCGAGTCCTATTGGACTGAACAGATAGTCTTTGATTTTAATTATTGTTTGATATGGACACGTACATACATGTATGAAATATTAGTTGCATACAAATAGGAAAAATTACACAAGCAGCATCTTCATCCGGGTTTGGCATCTGCCACCATTAGATCTTGGGATCTAAAGGTGGCTTGTGGCTGTTTTAAGGGCCAAACCTTTTTGTGTTAGGTAGTAATAGTAGTTTTTTGAGAGTGCCTATATTTTTCATGTGACTGGAATTTTGTATTTTAAGATTACACATTGTTATCAAGTACATTTTGATGTTATTAAGGCACTCCCTTACATTCTAAGTTTTGTTTTGTAATTTTCCATAGTTATGTATTTTCCTCATTTAATAAATGACATTTACTGGAAACTTTGTTTAATTATACTTTGCCAAAAACAGAGCGAATTTGATCCTGCTTGTTGCATAATAGCCAGGTGTAACATAAGCCCTCTCATATACCTCCCTATCCAGTTTCAGAGTCGAATTTGGATTAGTGAGGTACAACATAAATGACTTTTATTATCAAATAATTACATCTGTAAACTACTTATAGAAGTTTGAATTTAATATTACTTTGTCATCATCTTCTAAGAATATAAAACAGTCAACAAGTTTGCTACTGTCCACTAATGGACATGGGGGAGTACATTGGTTGGGTTAGGTTAGGTTTATGGTATTTAATGCCACTTTCAACAATATTTCAGTTATATCGTAATGGTCAGTTTTATAGCTGGAGAAAACCGGAGTAATCCTGTGAAAACCACGACCTGTCGCAAGTTACTGACAAACTTTATCACATATTGTTGTATCAAGTACACCTCGTTATGAATGAGGTTCGAACTCACAATTATAATGGTGATAGGCACTGATTTGGGAGCAAGTTGGACATTCATACAACTTAATTTCTGTAAGTTTCAATCTGTGTTAAAATGATAATTTATGTCATTTATACTTGTATTTCAATTACTATTTCCTATGAAAAACATTTTTTCATTTTCTCAATTTTATCATGTTATACTTTGTACCCCAGGGTTCAGGACCCTGGAAGCTATGCTTGTGAATATCTAAATCTACATATCATAATGAAGCTGCACAGCAAACATTTCAATATTTCTATTACTGGTTCTCCAAAAGAAATGTTTCCTGCCTTTTAGGCCCCTTAATAACCTCTCCCCAAAAAAATATCAACTTTATTTGTACAGACTGAATACCTGAGTTTGAATTTCGATCAAGGCGAGGTGAACAACATTATGTGATAAAGTTTATCAGTGACTTATGACATGTTGGTTGTTTTCTCTAGGTCCTCCAGTTTGCTCCAACAATAAAACTGACCGCCACAATATAACTGAAATATTGTTGAAAGTGGCATTAAACACCATCAAACAAACAACATAATCTTGTATTTCAATTACTGTTTCTTATGAAAATAATTTTTTATAGAAAAAAAATCTCAATTATATTATGTTAAACTATGGACCCTCAGGGCTCAAGTCCCTTATACCGTGGGAGCTACGTTTGTGTATATTCTAAATCTACATATCATAATGATATTTCAATATTTCTATTACAGGCTCTTGAGAAGAAATGTTTTCTGCATTTTAGTAACATTTCCCAAAAAAAAGATGAACTTTATTTGTACAAATTGAATATTTCTTCCCACTGATCATTCCTGCAAATCTTGGTTCTCTTTGGCCTTGTGGTTTTAGAGGAGATTATTGAAGCATAGAATGCAATAGATGGATGACGGATGGTGACAGACAAGCCAAGTGAGCTAAAATCTCTGCAACATAAATACTCGCCTATGTCATAGTTATAATATACGTGTAAAAAATATACAAATTAAATAAATGTTTATTACAGTTAGCTAAATCTAGATAACTTCAGTTGACCTCATAATTCATACTTAGTATGTCTAAGACTTCTGTATTCAGGAAGTCAACAATTCAATGATTTCAAAAGAAAGCTTATTTATTATCTACCAGTACCTGGTAATTATGATTTACACTAATTCTGCTATTTAAAAATGTGTACATAATATCAATTTTAACCTTCAAGTTAAGGAAGTCTTAGAAACTATAATTTATATATTTCGATTTATCAACAAATCTTGGGAATTATGGAGCAATCTTGTTATCAGGACTTTTTTTATTTAAAATAACAGAGATTTAAAAAGTCACAGTAATGAAGCAGATTAAGATTAAAATGTATTAAAAAAATGTTACTTTAGATTTGAAAGTAGGTTGTTAATCCAGGCTTAAAAATTATAAATAGCCAGGAATATATCTAATGTGCCATATTCTGATATTGAGGGATTTTAATTAGGCTGAGAAAAAGGCAATATAAATACAAATTTATCTACGAGAGAAAAGACAGACAAACACAACTGTTTTTCCCCACACGAGATAAATACCAATATCATTAAGTCTCCCTTAGCCTCCGTTCAAGACCTGGTACAAACCTAAAGAACTAAAAACCTTCCCATGACTGGGAGCTTCCAGAGTATATTTGATCCAACTGTCCAGGCTTTCCTCCTCAAAAACATTGGGTAGTCACAATATAGCTAAAAATTGCTTAAAAGAAGTGACGAAAAAAACACCAATAGGCCTAACCTTTAGCTAACGTGATTGATTGATTGTTTGTTTCATTACAATCAGCGGCAAATATTTCATACATAGTCAGGACAATTTTGGCTTCCATCAGATTAAATTCAGTACATAAAATGATAAAGACAAATAAAAATATCAAGTATCATCATGTTCTCTAATAATCAGGTTTGGCTTAGGTTGGTTTATGGTGTTGAATGCCACTTTCAACAATATTTCAGTTATATCGTGGTGGTCAGTTTTATTGGTGGAGTTAACCGAAGTGTCCGGAGAAAACCACTTACCTGCCACAAGTCACTGACAACCTATACCACATAATGTTGTATCGAGTACACCTAGCCATGAACAGGGTTCGAACTCACATCTTTGTGGTGATATGCACTGATTGTACAGGTAGTTGTAAATCCAACTAGCATATGATCACGACCATAATAGCCCCTCTAATAATCAGTAATATCACCACTCAAGTTGTGAGTCAGATTCTAGTTCATGAAGAGGTATACATGATAAGTTACTTCTGGAAGGTAATTGTTTACTATAGCTTCCCCCTCCAATCAATCTGACTGCCATGATATAACTGACTCTGAAATAGTGTTGTTAGTGGGGCTAATCACCTACAGCATTAACACTAATCTAGTAATATCTCTTATTACATAGATGCCCTGTAAAATACTGAGATTTCCAAGTGAAAGAAACATTAGTATTTCACCCAGTGAAAGAACAACATTTATTTCATTGCATAAGTCACAGTACCATATATAAAAATAAATCGCTTGTCACAAAGATGATATTATTCACTCATGTGCTAACAACATGCATGAGTTAATGACCGAATCATTCGGTTACTCATGATTCATTTTCGATACATTTGGAATGTGAGAGTAGTTTATACTATAATTAGTTTCACTTATATGAAAATTGCAAATATTGACATATTATTTAAATCATTTTTTTTCAAGGTACGGTAGTTTAAATACAAAAAAAAAAAGAAATATATTCAATCTGATATATACACCTTATTTGCATAAAATTTTAGGTCAAACTTTCCTCAGTCTTTTGTTAAATTATTTATGGTCTGAAACCAAACACAGTCATTAAATGATTGAAAAAACATACAATTATGACCTCATAAAATGTAAACAGCCTGTAGTTCTTCATCCGTGAATCTTTTTTTGTTGTCGTTTCCTCAATACACCCAGTAGATAAACATAGAAAAATATTTACATATTTTCTCAGGGTATTGCAGGACTTTCGACAACCTTTTTGTTAACCTACCTAGTCATTTTCAAAAAGGTTTACTATCATACAGAAAAAAAAATCTTGTACTTACATCATAAAGGTTATAATTTGTCAGGTATGCTTATGTAAATATGAGATTTCTTATGATAGTTTGTAAGAATACCTTTGAATATTTCTTTTTATAAAATGTATTACATGTATTCAATATGGTGTTTAATATCAACTTTGATTGCATTAAATTGTGATTAGCATTTTGAAATTTAAAACCAAACATTTGGGAAAAATGTAGGATGCACAAAAAACATAAATAGTCAACTTGAAATAATTTTATTGTCGTTGAAATGACTCTACAGTTGAGCAAAAGTCCACTTGTGACAAGCATACATCACAAAGGCAGTCTCCCATAAATTGCTCAACTCAATTAGTCATTATCCATTTTAAGAAGAGCCATAAGAAAATTTTGAATAAAATGAACAAGCCACAAACTGAAAAACTAACATACCAACCATAAATAGTTTGACCTGTATAGAGGGGGCCGTTGTGCTTGTGATTGTATGTTAGTTGGATTTACAACTACCTATGCAATCAGTGCCTTTCACCACTGATGTTGTGAGTTCAAATCTCGATCAGGGCGAGGTGTACAACATCATGTGTTAAAGTTTGTCAGTAACTAGCGACAGGTCAGTGGTTTTCTCCAGTTCCCTCCACCAATAAAACTGACTGCCACGATATAATTGAAAATTTGTTGAAAGTGGCATTAAACACCATCAAAACAAATAGACATACAAATTACCTGCATAGAACTTGACAAGCCATGGTATATCTTGACTGGCACCAAACTCTTGCATTTTACTAATGTCTGTATATCCAATTCTCTGTAAGTACTCATTCTGTATGGCTAAAGGACAATCGAAGGGTTCTAGCCTCTTTATAATATCTCCATTTAATTGAACATGAAGTGAATTAGGTGGTCTTCCACACTGTGTACAAATCTTTTGAGACTGAGTGGAAAGAGTTAATTTAAATAATTGTGAATTGTCTGCATCAGAAAAGAACACTCTGATATATCCATTACTTGTATCTTTCTCAAGCCAGTTCCTGTCAATACGGACATTGTCGACTCCCATCATGTAGGTTCCATGGGAGACACTTTTATCCCTCTTGTTAACCTCCATGTACAAATCTGCTAGGGAATCAGACAAATCCCACGTGTCCTCCTCATTTTTATTTTTCTTTGATTTCCCATGATGCACTCCACCTCTGAGATAAGAATCTACCGTCCACCAGGCATCTGCTCCATTGAAATCACCATGATATATTACATCATCTGTTCTTGTGGCATGAGATTGAGCAGACACGTGACTAGTGGCACAGCTAGCAAAACTAACACGACTGCTACTACTGTCCTCAGTGGTGCCCTCTGTAGGAGGATTCACAGCCCTTCAAATATATAACAGACATTCATAATGAACGAAAATGAACATTCTCATATTTAACATGTACAATACAACCAACTTTCTTGGGGCCAGCCTTTTGTTTGGAATAGACAGGTTTTCGGTTCACCAGGCTAAATTTACAAAGACTTCCTACATTAAGACATCAATTGATTGGGTGGTGTTTAATGCTAATCTAAGCAGTATTTCAGATATATCATGGCATGAGAGAGATTACCACTACTTTTTAATAGAACTCCCCCTCCAGACACAAAGAAACACACACCCATAAACATATTAAAGTACAATTTGCCATACTTATTAATCTTTTACCGAGATACAACAATTTTAATATAAATCTTCTGTTCAATTGATTTTTTTTTTAATGTACTAGAAGAAAAGAATATCAAATATGTCCCATAACTTTTTGTTCTTTTTAATGAACCCCCATTTTTTTTTTTATTAGTGGCTTTGAAACCAACTACATACAAAGGTATCTCTATTTCATATGTTTTTTTTCCACTGCATCATAATTGTCACGGTCACATCATGCAAAAAAATAAATTCTATACCAGAATTTGTTTTCTTTAGTTCTGACGTACTAAGGTTCACACATAAAAAAACATCTAAAATTTTCCCACGTTTCTACCCATATCTGGCAATTAAATTTAACTATGTATGCTTTACAATTTAAAAACGGTGTATTGTAACGGGTAGAATGTGGCATCTCATATCACACTAACTGCCAAATCTTTAAATAGATACTATTACATCTACATCTTGTTATTGCATAATTATGGAATGTCGCTTTGTAACTGATAATGATTAGGCACATGGACCTTTAACTCCATTTACAACAAGATTTTAGATTGGTGGAGTAAACTAAGGTACCGACCAGAAATCTATTTACTGCCACGATATATCTGAAATATTGTTGAAAGTGGCATTAAACACCATAAACCTCTATTTACCGTAAGACACTGGTAAACTTTTACCATTTAAGGTAATTAATCAAATAGACCTTGCCACAGTCGTGAGTTGAATTCACAAAACCTTGGTGGGCAACATATGCATAGAGACATATAAATCCAACTACCAAATTATTGAGGTCACAGAGACCCCTGACATCACAGTGACATGTCATCTATTACATGTAAATATTTGGTTTATGGTTAGGTCACAGAGACCTCTCATGTCACAATGACATGTCATCTATTACATGTAAATATCTTGGGTTATGGTTAGGTCACCGAGACCCCTCACATCACAGTGACATGTCATCTATTACATGTAAATATTTGGGTTATGGTTAGGTCACAGAGACCTCTCATGTCACAATGACATGTCATCTATTACATGTAAATATTTTGGGGTTATGGTTAGGTCACAGAGACCTTCTCACATCACAATGACATGTCATCTATTACATGTAAATATTTTGGGGTTATGGTTAGGTCACAGAGACCCCTCACATCACAGTGACATGTCATCTATTACATGTAAATATTTGGGTTATGGTTATGTCACAGAGACCTCTCACATCACAATGACATGTCATCTATTACATGTAAATATTTTGGGTTATGGTTAGGACACAGAGACCCCTCACATCACAGTGACATGTCATCTATTACATGTAAATATTTTGGGTTGTGGTTAGGTCACCGTGACCTCTCACATCACAATGACATGTCATCTAATACATGTACATATTTTGGGTTATGGTTAGGTCACAGAGACCCCTCACATCACAGTGTCATGTCATCTATTACATGTAAATATTTTGGGTTATGGTTAGGTCACAGAGACCTTCTCACATCACAATGACATGTCATCTAATACATGTAAATATTTTGGGTTATGGTTAGGTCACCGTGACCTCTAACCTCACAATGACATGTCATCTATTACATGTAAATATTTTGGGTTATGGTTAGGTCACAGAGACCTTCTCACATCACTATGACATGTCATCTAATACATGTAAATATTTTGGGTTATGGTTAGGTCACCATGACCTCTAACCTCACAATGACATGTCATCTATTACATGTAAATATTTTGGGTTATGGTTAGGTCACAGAGACCTCTAACATCACTGTGACATGTCATCTATTACATGTTAATATT